>JABUQX010022000.1:0-17308 GCA_015478945.1 Trachelipus rathkii
CTGAAGGATGAGAGAGAATGGTTCCTGCTACTGGAAAGAAAGTGCAGATTTTCGAAGTGTTCCTCCACACTCTCATCAGTCATGAAATCACCATCCCTATTCATTATTCTAAGCATATTTCCCTTATTCTCCTTTTACTTTTCTGCTTTCGCGCTTCCTATTCCCTTGTGAGTCCCCATTCATCCTCCTTCCAAACTGTTCATTTATCTCTTTTTTTCTCCTATATATATATATATATATATATATATATATATATATATATATATATATATATATATATATATATATATATATATATATATATATATATATAGATTTAAAATTGAAACCCATCATTTGCTTTTAGTACATTCAAACATGCTTTTTTTTTACTTTTTACCGCTTGCATCACCTCTTCATTCCACAACTCACTGTTAACATTCTTACTTCATACTGTAGTACATCCACATACATCTTTTGCACTATGAACAACCGCTTCCTTCATTTGTTTAGTTTTTCAGTTTCAACTTGTTCACATTCAACTGATTTACTTGCGAGCACTCTTATATCCTTATCTTCAATACCTTGTTCACCTAACTTCTCATTCTTAATTCTACCCACTTCCTTCCTTATCATCTTGCTCTCCATTCAAGCCCCCACTAAATTAATTTTGCATAAACAACACATAATCTCATTCTTAACCCCCTCACTAATTTAACATCCAACACATACTTCAACATCTTCTTCACCAACACAAAATGAATCATGCTCTTCACTTTGATACCATCTCTACCTTCCCTTCACCAACTCTAGCATACTTATGAATACTCTTGTGTTTAAAGAAAGTATTACTCGCACACATACCTCTCTCCTCACAGAGATCAATTACCTTCCTACCACTCTCATTTTCTCCCGACACTCCAAAACCACCTGTTATACCATCCCTTTTTAGATCATCTATAGAACCATTTAGGTCACCCAACACAATCAATATGAAGCTCCTACTCACCACATCCAAAACATCATTCAGATTATCCAAGTAAATTGTACCAGTGTCTGATCAGACCAGTTGGGAACACTACCCTCAGATGGACCATAAGTTACAACCACACATACCTTGACCTTTTCAAACTTAAAATTAATCATTAGAATTCTATTACTCACAGACACAAAATCTACCATGTAGCTCTATGTCAAAAGTCACTCATCAGTATTGCAACTCCTTCTCTCCCCCTCCCATTCTTTTCCATACCAGCACAAACACATTTCACACCACAACACTCATTTTCACCGTATCTTTTCATCTTTGTTTCAGTCACGGCGAGCAAATCTAATTTGCCCATTCTAAATACATCCATCACCTCTCTCCTCTTCTCCTCAACATTTATTCATCTGACATTCCATGTACCCATACGATTCAAACATTTTCCATGTAAGATAGAAAGCCGCTTTCGGCAATCAAGACCTTCTCAGAGGATACATTAGCCCTCCTGGCAAAAGAGGTGGTAGTGGGCAGCCAACCCAACTACCACCGTTAGTTAATCGCCTTCTACGACACGCAGGACATGCGATGTGGACAATTCTCTCTCCCACACACATAGGGATATAAGGTATAGGGATGTCTGTAAGATGTTGTTAAGAAGAGGGGTGTGGATATAAGTATGTGGATAAAAGTGATGTTTGTAAGATGTTGTTGGGATGATGAATGTGTATATGAACGCAAAAAAAGAAAGGCGAACCATTAGGCAATGAAATACATACCATGTTGCAAAATGGAAGGTAATTTCATCGCTGCGAGTATGCGTATACTCTACCTTTATATATATATATATATATATATATATATATATTATATATATATATATATATATATATATATATATATATATATATATATATATATATATATATATATATATATATATATATATATATATATATATATATATTAGACTGGCCCAAGCATATAGGGGGGATTTTTTAATTTTGTATTTTGACAATGCAAACCCTTCCATTTTATTTCAGACTGTGAAAAAGCCTCGCACAAGAAATTTCAGAACAATTAAAACATATTTAGTGCTGCCCGCCAGACGAATGAAATTGGCAACTTGGCAGCTTGACCGCTTGGATATTGGTTGTTAGTTACGGTGAAGACACAGTGTTGACAGCACTTATTTGTGTTTGCTCTTGTAATATAACTTTGTAATCATAGCAGTTACTCGTGGAAAAAGTGAGTTATATCTCATTGATCAATCGATCGACAATATTAGTGAAAACATATAGCCTTCAATCGGAGATGTTTTGCGGCGTGTGTTTATTTTCACATTGAAAAAGAACACGTTAATAGAAGCATGTAATTTTGTATCTGTTGAAATTTGTTCCATTTGGAGCAAATCAAATATTCCAACAAAAGCAAAACCGAATATTGTCACAAAAAATATTGAGCTTGCATGACACGTACATATTAATACAGAAATCCAAACACAAGCAGAATGCATCTCAAACAAAAAGGGAAAATGCGTTTAAACAGTGTTTAAACGACCTTTTTGATATTCTTACAATAATGGTTGAGGTAGATAAAATATTTCTTGCAGCTCAAAGACAAAAAGGTAGACGTGGCTACATAGGCACAATTGATAGAAAAGCTCTTGTTAGAGAAGCTAGAAAACGGAAAAGAGAGGAGAAATTGGAAGCGCAAACAAAACGTGAAGAGATAAGGAAGAAGAAGATGGCTGTAGTTGTAGAATTTAGCTCAAGTTCAACTAGCGATACTTCAAACTCTAATACTGATTCATACGACAGTTATGAACCCAAACCCAAACCTTCATCTAGTGGACAGTACAAGAAAAAGCGTATTGTGACACCTGATGTGGCAATGCCACTGGACAGGACAAAAATAAGTGATAGCAGTGCTTTTATGGTGTTATCATCCACTGTTAATGCCCTTGGAGTCGATGTTGATGATGTTGATTTGAGTAGAAGTACATTGCAGAGAGAAAGAAGCGCTCTACGTAAAAAAATAGCTGAGGATATAAAACAGAGTTTTGCAACAGATGTACCATTGACTGTACATTGGAATGGTAAAATTCTGCCAGATGTCACTGATTTCACAAATAGATAGGTTACCTATACTAGTATCAGCAGAAGGTAAATCAAAACTCTTAGCAGTCCCAAAACTTTGTTCAGGAAAGGGCATTGATATTGCGAATGCTGTAATTGAATGCTTGGAAGATTTTAACTTGGAAAATAATATACAGGCCATGTGTTTTAACACCACTGCTAGCAATACTGGTAATAAACAAGGAGCCTGCAATACAATAGAATCCAAGCTTGGGCGATTACTGCTTCAACTAGACTGTCGACATCATATTTATGAAATAATAATTTCGCATGTATTTGGCAAGTGCCTTGGAGCACTTGCTGGACCAGAGACACTGCTGTTTAAACGATTTCAGACCAGTATGAGAAACAGTAAATTAAAGACGGTTACCAGACTAACTCCAAATCGAGCATCCCAGCACGGAAATCTGTTTAACTTTACCTGCAAACCATGAGAAAACTGCCATCAAGAAAACCACACATATTTGAGTTGACTATTATAATTCTTGGAGACGTTCTTCCTAAAGGAGTTCATTTTGAGAAACCAGATCCCATGCATCGAGCAAGATGGATGGTATGAGTTTTATATGTCATAAAAATGGTACTATTTCAGATTCAAATCAAAATGACTAGAAGATAACTCATGGACGGGAAAAATTTTGTTCGTTCGCAGTCATCTTCTGTTGTGCGCAATTCTTTTGCAGCCCCTAAATGCGTCCAAATCACCAGAAACTGACCTGCAATTCTCTCCAGAAACTTAAGATTTGCGAAATAGACGTACTCGCAATTTGCCCTGCAAAAGCTCTCTGTCGGAACTTGTGTACTTGAACGAGGAGCTGGTGCCTCTCGCAATCTTTGACGATGAAGTCAATAATGATATGAAGCGGCAAATGGTTCAAGCTTTAGATAAGTCAGCTGTTGAAAGGCCTTCAAACAGAATAAGTCTTGATTATACAGGATAAGGTTGTTTTCAGAACACACACTGGCAAGTTTCAATTACCTCAAAAAGCAAAACTTTTCTTCGAGAGGTTGTCACTCCCAACATCATTTCTTCACAATCCGATCCTTCAAAATGGAGTAAAAATGATGAAATACATTAAGGCAAAAAATTAATGTAGAAAAATAAATGGTTGTTAATGAACATACTCTTTTTTCGGGATACGGTGGGACATGTGGCGTGCTCCAACAACTGGAAGGGAAAGTGTTAGATTGGAGAACATATAGAGAATATAGTTGCAACGAGGAGGGCCAGCTCAAGCACAACACCCTCAAACTCGGGGAGGGATCCATCCGGGCCACTCCGCCTTCTAACGTCAATCAAGTTCTCAGGAGCCCATCGAACCCGATCAAATGTAATCACAGGCCAGAAGACATACGACACTGAGAGGAAAGGTGAGGAGGAGGAACATGCCAGAATCGTCAGGGCTTGATGTTAGAGGAAAATAGGAGCCGAAGAGGATTGGCCCTTTTCAGTTGGAGAGTTAAGCAACAGAGCCATCACGATCGAATCAAGAAGGAGGAAAAGTGCAGATTACAGAAGTTTTGTTTAGCACGATGTTTTTGCAAGAGGCCAGAAAGATTTGTCAGTAGGAGACCAAGGAGGTCTAGCGCACCTTTCGTTTGCTGAAAAGCCGCTTTGCACTCGTTCGAGAGTATCCCTGCAAAACGATCTCTAGCTGAATGAATAATTAAGCGAGAGAGTGAAAGGAGAACGAGAATTTTCCACCCCGATAAGCGCTGTCTCTAGCTGAATGGCCAGAGAACAGGCACGATCGACCATGGATTATGAGAGAGACAGATTTAGTTCGATGAAGGAATGAACCCTGCTCATACCCGTCAACGATTACACCGCCCGCCCTAATGCCCGAAGCCGAAGCGTCATCAGAGTCAAAGCCAGTGTTTCTTTCAGACAAAAGCGACGCAAATGCCCAGCCAATCACTCCCGATCAAGTGCCAGAAAAAAACGCTAAAGGCTGGGATGGAGCTGAAGGAGAGAAAGTATTAAAATTAAGAGATATAAAGGTTGTGGTCAGATTTACCAATAGGAACCAAGGTGGTTTATTTATATAGAGAGGAAGACTTACGTGGTGAAAACATAGGTCAAGTGTGTTCAAGAATTGGTTGGGCGACGGAATGTGTGTAGGTTCTTTATTAGTTGCTCCAGATCGTTTTGAGAAATGCTGAATGATTCGGCCCCTCCTCCCCACCTTAAATCAGTATGAGAGAGGATCCCAACCAATTCAGTGTTGTGTAGATTGAAATACCTTAAATTGCAGGATTCAGTATTGGTGAGAAAAGATATAACAGTCCTCGTGAGAGGTAGTAAGATATTCAAAGAAAGAGTGAAAATCTTGTTCTGTTAGGAGAACAAGTAGCAGAAGCACAGTTATTGCTGAAGTAGAAGGAAGAAAGATTTGTATGCCACAGAGCATGACGTTAGGGATTCGAAGATTCACGAGACGCTGTTTACACGGAGGTAAATTATGTTTACATAGGCACACAACTCCACCCTTCAGACCGGAATTAAATGAAATAAGTTATAGATAGAATCGTTAAACGAGTCAGAGGTGAATTCTGGGCTAATCTCTCTTACTTGCATGTTTTCAACATTCAAAGGACTATACCCTCCTCATGTAAAAGTTCATATGCATAATTTTTTATCCAAATATTTTGACTCATTTAGGTCCTACAAAAATACGTAATGATATACAGACATGTTGATCTTCTTCAGTAGGTTACTATCTTTACAATTCCTTGGTCAATTAAAGTTTGTTGCCCTCAAGGTAAATAAGTTTAAAAGTAGAACTCAATTTTATTGGACCTACTTGAATCTTGCGGTAAACGTAGGATATACTGAGTATGTTTGGATCTTCTTCAATAGGGCACTGTCCCTTACAGTCCCTATATTTAAGTTTAAAAAAGTTTGTTGCCCTTGGGTAAAAAGTTATGAGTCACAATGTTGATGTTGTTTTACAATTTTCAACAATTTTCATTCAAATATTTTTGACCCAATTTCAGTTGTACTCTTCCTGTACGTTATCTGTCTTAAAACATCATGTGTCCAAATTAAAGGAATCGTTACCTTCATGTAAGAAGTTCAAATAAAAGGTATTTTTTAATCCAAAATTTATCAAATTATTTGGTATTAAACCCGAATTCAACTATAAAATCCTCTCAGTAGGCTATTCTTTTAATTCCTCTGTCAAATTAAGATTGTTTGCCCTCAGGTAAAGGTTAAAAGGGTTGATCCCATTTAATGACCTACTACGAGTCTCACGTAAACGAAGGATATACTGTATGTTGGATCTCTTCAATGGGTCATTTTCTTACATCCTGTAATTTCAATATAAAAACTGTTGCATCCTCAGGGAACAAGTTATAGTAGCAACAATGTTGATGCTATATTCAATTTATAATATTTTTCTTCAAATGTTTTGACCCATTTTTCGTTTTACTCTTCCAGTAAGGTCAACTGTCTTACATCATGTTGTCAAATAAAAGACTGTTACCTCTCATGTAAAAACATTTAAATTATCATATTTTTATTACATTTTAAATATTTTGACTCATTTTAGGTCTACAATAAAAATACGTGAGATATTCAGACATTATGATCCTCTTCAGTAGGTTTACTATCTTACCATTAGTTCTGTTCAATATAAAAGATTGTTTCCTCTCAAGGTGAAAAGGTTAATTAAGGGTGGGACTCAATTTATTGACCTATTTCGAGTCGTACGTACACGTAGGACTTTACTATTAGTTAGATACTTTTTATAGGGCACACTTTCTTACATCTATTTTACCCAAATATTAACATATTTGGGTTTCTAAAAAAATAGGTAAGATATAGAGGCACGTTGAAATAATTTTTAGTACTTTTATTATTTTACATCCCTTGATCAAATCAAAGATTGTTGCCTCAGGGAAAAGTTTAAAAGGTTGACTCAATACTCATGACCATATATCTATCTCCCTACGTAAACGTACTGTAATAACGTAATGATGGATTTCATTTTAAATAGGTCACTCTCTTACATCCTATTATTTAATTTAAAAAGTTTGCCCTTAGGAAGAAAGTTTATATAGAATTTTAAGGCCTTGCCCGATTGTTATCAAATTTTTCCTCATTTTAAAAAAAAAAAAAAATTTTCCCACCACTCTTAGAAGTAAATTGGTGGGGGTTTTCTTTTGACCCATATTTCTGTGAACTCATCAGTAGGTTACTGTCTTACATTCCATGTCTATACTAAATTAAAAACTGTTACCCTCTCATTTAAAAAGTTCAATATCATATTTTAGTTCAAATATTTTTGACCTCATGTGTCACGACAAATATAAGTAAGATATACGGACATGTTTGTTTTCTTAAGTATGGTTACTATCCTTACATCCCTTGCCCCAAAAGTAAAGATCTGTTGCCCTCAAGTAAAAAAGTTACCAAGGCGAGTTGAATCAACTTTCAATGACTACTTCGAGTCGTAACTTAAACGTAGGATACACCTGATGACGTTGGATCTCTTCAATTGGTCATTTTTTTACATACTGCATTTAATATGAAACAACTGTTTGCCCTCAGGTAAACGAGTTTTTATTAACAATATGCACTGTAATTTTTCATATTCTTCATCTCAAATGTTTGAACTCCCATAGAGTTCATTCGTTCTTTTCAGTAGATCACTGTCTTACCTCATGTTGTCAAATTAAAGACTGTTACCTCCTTCATGTAAAAAAGTTCAATTATCATATTTTATATCCAAATATTTTGATTCATTACGTCTACACAAAATAACGTAAATATATCAGGACCATGTTGATACCTCTTTCCAGCTTAGATCTACTGTGCTCACATTCCTTTTGTCAAATAAAGATATTTGCCCCCTCAGGTAAAAGAAGTTAAAAAGGTTGACTCAATTTTCAGGACATATCTGGAGGCGGATTATAAACTCTAAAATGTTTTTTATTAACTTTCAATCTTGGTAATTTCTTGACATACTATATTTATATTTAGAACTATTGCCCTAATCAGTGTAAAAGTTGTAGTGGATTTGTCCAAACATTCAAATTTTCAAATTTTTATTCAAATGTGTTTGACCCATATTTCAGTTTTTGGTACTTCAGTAGGTCCACTGACTTACATCATGTTGTCCAACTTGAATTCCCATTCAGATATCATTCTAAAAATTTCAATTACAATTTTAATCTAAATATTTTGACTCATTTAAGTCCTACAAAAATACGTAAGATATACATAAACATGTTGATCTCCTTAGTAAACGTTACTATCTTACATTCCCTTGTTCAAATATATATTGATTGTTTGCCCCTCAAGGTAAAATTTTAAAAGGTTTAATTCAATTTTTAGTACTACTTCGAGTTGTATTTAAGGCGTAGGATATCCTGATATGTTGGATCTCTTCAATAGGTCACTGTCGTGAATTCTGCCTATAAATTTTATTCTTAAAACTTTTGCTCTCAGGTAAAAAGTTAAAGGCAAAATGTTGATGCTTATATTTAAATGGTTTTCAATTTCCATTCAAATGTTTTGGCGCATATCCACTACTTTCCAGTAGGTCCTGTTTTACATCATGTTGTCAAATTTAAAAGACTGTTACCTCTCATGTAAAAGTTCAATTACATATATTTAAGTCAAATATTTTGACTCATTTGGGTTTTACAAAAATAGTATATATACAACAGTTGAATACCTCTTCCAAGTAATCCTAATTTCTTTAATTGCCTTTAGTCAAATTAAAAGATTGTTGTCCCTCAGGTAAAAAGTTAAAATGGGTTGAATTCATTTCCAGGCTATTTTAGTCCTACGTAACGTAAAGGATATCTGACTAATGTTGGATCTCTATCTTTGGTCACTCTTCTTACAATCCTGTAATTTAATATACAAAACTGTTTGCCCCTCAGGTAAATACGTTTATAAGAGTCACAATGTTGATCACTATACGTTCGTTTTCTGGATTTTTCCACATTCACAATGTTTTGAACCCCTATTTCAATTGAGTTAACTCTTAAGTATTTACTGTTTACATCATATTGTCAATTTAAGATGTTACCTCTCAATGGTAAAAAAGCCTCAATTATCCTCTATTCTTTATCCAAAATATATTTTGACTCCATTTAGGTTTCCTATAACAAAAGTACGTAGAATATACAGTAATGTTGTTTAACTTCTGAAGGTTGCTATCTTACATTCTTGGTCAAAACTTAAGATTGTTTCCCCTAAGGTAAAAAAGTTAAAAAAGTGTTGACCTTAATACCTTCATGACCCTACTTCGAGTCCTTACGTAAAGAGGGTAAAATGATAATGCTGGAATATTTTTCCAAGTAGGTTTTTAACTGTCTTCCATCCTGTTTTAACTTAAAAACTGTTGCCCTTTCTTAGAAAGTTATAAGACTCACATGTTGATTCTGTTCCAATTTTTCATATTTTCATTCAAATGTTTTTTTAGACCGCATTTTCAATGTACCGCTTACTTTAGTAGGTAATGTCTTAATCAGTTGTCATTAAAAAGACTGTTAATCTCATGTACAAAAGTTCAATTTATCATACATTTTCTTCCAAAATATTATTTAATGTCATACAAAAATACGTAAAGATAATACAGACATGTTAATCCTCTTCAGTAGGTTTATTTGCTGACATTCTGTGGTCAAATTAAAGATTTGTTGCCCTTCAGGTAAAAAGATAAAAGTATTGACTCAATTTTATTGACCTATTTTGAGTTTTATAGTAAACGTAAGGAATTATACTCGATATGTTGGATTTTTCAACAGGTCACTGTCTGTAAATGCTAATATTTAATTTTAAAAACTGTTTCTCTCAGGTAAAAGGTTAATAAGAGTCAAAATGTTGATCTGTTTTCCAAAATTTTTCAATATTGTTTATTAATGTTTTGACTCATATTTCAGTTGTAATCTCTTCTGTAGGTAAACTGTCTTTACATCATGTATCAATTAAAGACTGTTATCTCTCATGTTAAAAGTTTTAATAAATCATACTATTTTTAACAAAATAATTTGAATCATTATGTCCTTTAAAAATACGTAAGACATACAGACACTTGATCTTATACCATTAATATATTATACAGTATAATTTCCTATTTACAATTGACCGGTCTTAACCCCTATCTATATACAAGTGGAGAAGGGTTGAGTCCAATTTTCCAGGACGACCTCGAGTTGTAAACGTAAACGTAGGAGATACTGATAGTTTTGATTCTTCAATAAGGTCACTGTCTTAACATCCTATCTGTATATGTGAAAAATTGTTTGCACTCAGGAAAAAGTTTATGATAAGTCAAAAATGGTTGATGCTTATTCCAATGTTCATATTTTTCATTTCAAATGTTTTGAACCATAATTTCAATTGTTAATCCTCAGAAAGTCAACTTTCTTACATCATGTTGTCAATTTAAGACTGTACCTCTCATGTAAAGAAGTTTCAATTATCATATTTTTAATACAAATTATGTTTGACTCATTTGGGTAAAAAACGTAAGATATTCGACATGTTGGATCCTCTTCACGCATGATTAACTATCTTACGATTCCTGGGTCCATTAAAGGATATGTTGCCAATTCCAGGTGAAGAATAAAGTTTTTGACTCAATTTTATTGACCTACCTTTGAGTCTTACGTAAACGTAAATAAACATGATCATGTTGGATCTCCTTCAATAGGTCATTGTCCTTTACAATCCCAATATTTCTAACTTAAACACTGTATGCCCCATTCGGTAAAAAGTTATCACACAGTCACAATGTTTGATGCTCGTCTTTCAATTTCATATTGTTTTGTCCAAATTTTCTTGACCAATGATTTCAGTTGGTACCTTTTGTAGGTCACTGTTTACATCATGTAGTTAAACTAAAGACTGTTACCTCTCATGTAAAAAGTTAATTATCACTATTTTTAAGCCAAATACCTGACTCATTTAGGTAGTAATCAAAAAATACGTAATAATATAACAGACCACTGTTTTGATTCCTCTTCAGTAGGATTCACCTTACATCCCTTTGTCAAAATTAAAGATTGTTGCCCCTTAGGTAAAAAATTTAAAAAGGTTGACATCAATTTTCAGAAGGACATAGTTCGAGTCTGTACGTAAAGTAGGATATACGATATTCCTGGATCTTTTAAAGTAGGTCACATTCTTAAACATCCCTATATTTAACTATAAAAAGCCTGTTGCCTTAAATAAAAATTATAAGTGTCACAATGTTGATCCTATATTCCAATTTTCCATAATTTCACCATTCAAAAAGTTTTGACCCATGTTTCAGTTGGTATCTTCTGTTGGTAACTGTCTTAACATCAAATGATTGTAAATTAAAGACTGTTCTACCATCTCTTATTGTAAAAAGTTCAATTAATCCTTTTTTAAACCAAAATTCTTGTATCACATTTAGGTCCTACAAAAATAGGTACGACATATATAGAGACATGTTGATCCTTTTCAATAGGGTTACTATCTTACATCCCTTGGTCATAATTCAAAGATTTTTGCTAACTCAGGTGAAAAACTTAAACAGGGTTTGACTCAATCTTGTTAGGACCTTACTTCCAGTTTACGTAAAGGTAGCGATATAATTGATAGCATGTCTGATATCTTCAATAGAATCACTGTCCTTACATTCCTATCTTATTGTTACAAAACTGTTGCATATACTGATATTTTGGATTATCTTCTGTTGGTCGCTTTCCTTAAATCCTATCGTTTAATTAAAACCTTTTGCCCCTCAGGTTAAAAGTTATTAAGAAGTCACAGCATTGATGCTAATTTGGATTTTGATCTGTTGCAGCAAATGTTTTGAACCATCATTGCATCTGGGTCTGCATTTTATTCGAAACTATCTTAACATTATGTTATAAAAGTTATTACCCTATTTTATAAAAATATTTTGACTCATTAGGTAAAAAAAAAAAACGAAAGATATACAGACATGTTGATCCTCTCAAGATAAAGGTTAACTGACCGTATACACATCCCTATCGTCAATAAATTTGACTCAATTTTAGGTCCTACAAAACAACGTAAGAGATACAGGAGCTGATCCTCTCAGTAGGCATATTCCGGTTACATTCCTTTGGTAAAATTTAAAGGATTGTTTTGCCCCTTCAAGTAAAAAAGTTAAAAGGTGGACTTCCCACTCAAGGACCTACTTCAAGTTGTACGTAAACGTAGGATATACTGATATGTTGGGATATCTTCAATAGGTCGCTGTCTTACATACTATCTTTAAATAAAACACGTTGCCCCTCAGGTAAAAAGTTATAAGAGTCACAGTTCAGTAGGTCACTGTCTTACATTATGTTGTCAAATTAAAAACTGTTACCTCTCATGTAAAAAGATCAATTATCCTAATTTTATCCAAATATTTTGACTCATTTAGGTCCTACAAAAATACGTAAGATATACTGACATGTTGATCCTCTTCAGTAAGTTACTACATTATATCCCTTGGTCAAATTAAGGATTGTTGCCCCACATGTAAAACGTTAAAAGTGTTGACACAATTTTATTGACGTACTTCGAGTCTTACATAAACGTAGAATATACTGATATGTTGGATCTCTTCATCTCTTCCATTGGTCACCTTCTTACATCCTATATTTAATTTAAAAACTGTTGACCCCTATGTAAAAAGTTATATGAGTCACAATGTTGAGAAGTATTCCAAAAAATCTCTAAGAAGTTGATTAAAACAAACTGGTTTCGATTTATCAATGCAAAATATTTTAGTTTTTGGCTATCAAGGTCGTATGTAACAATGAATAAGTGTTAATTTAAGATATTTTAATTCAATATTCTGACTATATTTTGAAGTTCCTACAAAAAAACGTAAGATATACAGACATGTTGATTCTCTTCAGTAGGTTACCTATCGTTACATTCAACTTGGTCATATAAGAGTCACAATGTTCGATGCTGTTTGACAATTTTCATATTTTCATTCAAATGTTTTGACCCATATTTCAGTTCGTAATCTTCAGTAGATCACTGTTTACAACATTCTTGTCAAAAATAAAAGAACCCTTACCTCTCTTGTAAAAGTTCAAATTATCATACAATTTATTCAATATATTTTTGACTAATATTGCAACAAAAATACGTAAGATATCCAGACATGTTGGTCCTTATCAGTAGTCTATCTTACTTCCTCTTGTCAAATTAAAGATTGTTGCCACCCAAGTAGGTAAAAAAATTTGACTCATTTGTTTAAGGACTTCCGAGTCGTACGTAAACGTACGATATACTGATTATGTTTGGATTATCTTTTATAGGTCAACTGTCTTACATCCATCGTTAATTCTAAAAACGTTGCCCTTAGGTAAAAATTATAAGAGGCACAATGTCTCACTAATTATTCCAATTTAAAATTTTCATCTCACATGTTTAACTCATATTACATCGTTGTACTCCTTCAAAAGTCACTGTCCTTACATATGTTGTCCAATTATACTACTGGTTGGAGGAGTACTCTCTGTGAAGTGGAAAGAACATCTATACAGATCTGAACTACAGAGCTGAACTACATAGTTAAACTGCAGAGCCGAACACACCTATGTTTAAAATGTAGTTGTCAGTTCGGTGGACTAACCACGCCTTCCCAAGCCCCGAATTTATCACTTTCAAAATCGAACAGCATGTAAGGCTTCTTCTTCGGAAATTAGTGTGCAAAATTAATAATAAAAATTACAACATTAAAATACCAATACAAGCAATTATGTTGCTAATAAAATAATTAAACTCAACAAGGTGATTTAAAAAAAGGGCAGCCATATCTAAGTAATTTTTAGGTAAATAGAGCAAAGTTAGGCAAACCTTAACTAGTCGCGTGAGCCTATAAGCTGAAGTTAGGCAAATAGATTATAAACGAAACAACGATTAGATTGAATAGCGTAATCAAAACGATGCCTACAGTCTAGTAGGAAAAGAAGTGAAGTGTTCATGCATGCCAGTGTAAAATTCGCGGAAGGCTTAAGTAGCGTTTCAAAGCAATTAGCCAAAACTTAGGGGTTTAGAGGCTAGAGTTAAGGAGAAACTAAGGTGGGAGATTAAGTGTTGCCTATGTATTTTAAGTATACTGTGGGAAATAACAGCTCTGGGATAGCTTGTTATTCCTCACTACCAACCCTCAGCGAGCATGGGCCTCAATAGCATTTGGAGAGACGGGCCAGCTTGGGTATGTAGCGCAGAGTGAACAGCCCAAAAATGTTTATGATATTAGAAGAAGCTTCAAAAATATATTTAGCAACAATATAGTAATAGCAGTGGCATAGACTGGTATTATACTAATCTATACCTCAGAGCAGGCTTTGTGGGGTTACGTACACGCCAAAGAAGAGGCTAAGCTTGGTATAGTACGCAGAAGTTGAACAGCCCAAAAACTGTTAGAATTAAGAAATTTAAAATATATTTTAGCAACAATATAGTAAATAGCAGTCGCATAGACTGGTTTTTTACCTATAATCTAGACCCAGTGCGGGCTTATGGGTTTTAACGTACAGGCTCAAGGAGAGTGATCTGGTAGTGCAGTAGGGTCGACAGCAAATCTCTTCTCTCTCCTCTTCTCTCTCTCATCTCTCTCTCCTCTCTCTCTCATCTCTCCTCTCTCCTCTTCTCTCTCTCTCTCTAAGTCAAAAGGGTCAGAAAGTAATGCTATTTTGCCAATCAAATAATCTTTTTCCTTTGTGAGACTCATAGCAAAAGTAAATCCTGCTTCATGCGAATGTATACCAGGGAGGATCCTTTTTCTGCCTGTGTATGCATATGCATGAAACAGCCCCTCCCAAACTGATAATCATTTGTACTACTACTCTGCATAGGCTTCATATTCTGTTTGAATTCTTCCTGCAGTATATGATTCATATGTAGAATAGTAATAACTAGGTTTACCCTGTTCTAATTCTTTGTTTTTTGTTTTTTAGGGCAGGGGTCCAACCCTTTTTTGTAAAATAGGATTAAGGAAATAAAGAAGAAAACTCACAGCAATTCTCATTCATCCTTATCTGGAAGTGGTCAATAATACCTAACCTCAATGACCAGCTTTACAATACTTTTAATATTTCATGTAAAAAGCTCAATTATCAAATTTTTATCAAAATATTTTGACTCATTTAGGTCCTACAAAAATACATAACATATGCAGACATGGGATTGATTGTTTCTGATCAATTTCATTGACCTACTTTGCGTCTTACGTAAACGTAATAGATACTGATTTGTTGGATCTCTTCAATAGATCATTGTCTTACATCCTATATTTAATTTAAAAACTGTTGCCCCTCAGGTAAAAAGTTATAAGAGTCACAATGTTGATGCTGTTTTTTAATTTTCATATCTTCATTCAAATGTTTTGACCCATATTTCAGTTGGTACTCTTCTGTAGGTCACTGCCTTACATCATGTTATCAAATTAAAGACTGTTACCTCTCATGTAAAAAGTTCAATTATCCTATTTTTATCCAAATATTTTGACTCATTTAGGTCCTACAAAAATACGTAAGATATATAAAAATGTTGATCCTCTTTAGTAGGTTACTACCTTAAATTCCCTGGTCAAATCAAAGATTGTTGCCCCTCAGGTAAAATGTTAAAAAGGTTGACTCAATCAGAATTTTTTTTTAAGTACTACTTCGAGTTGTATTTTTTAAGCCTAGATATCCATGATATGTCTGGACTTTCAATAGGTCCTGTCGTAAAATGGCCTTATTTAATTTAAAAACTTTGCCCCTCTCAGGCTAAAAGTTATAAACACAGAGTCCAAATGTTGATGCTGTTTTTCAATTGTTCACTAAACTTTTCATTCAAATGTTTTGCGCCATATCTAAGTTGGTACTTTTCAGTAGGTCACTGTTTTACATCATGTTGTCAAATTAATGACTGTTACCTCTCATGTAAAAAGTTCAATTATCATATTTTAATCCAAATATTTTGACTCATTTGGGTTTACAAAAATAGTAGGTAATGCAAACAATATTGATTCTCTTCCGGTATCCTCTTTCCTTATTCCTTTTCAATTAAAGAATTGTTGCCTTCCCCAGGTAAAAACGTTAAAAGGTTGAGTCATTTCCAGGACCATATTTAGTCCCTTAGTACGTAGGAAATATACTGATATGTTGGATCTCTCCCATTGGTCACCTCTTACACGTGTATTAATATAAAAAACTGTTGCCGCCCTCAGCGTAAAAAGGTTATAAAGGAGTCACAATGTTGATGCTATATTTTTCGATTTCAAATAAATTTTCATTAAAATTTTTGACCCTATTTCAATTGTTAACTCTTAAGTAGGGTTACTGTTCTTACCATCAATGTTGTCAAATTAAATGACTGTTACCATCTCCATGTAAAAAAGTTCACAATATCATCATCTTTTTATCCAAATATTTTGACTCATATTAGGTCCTACAAAAAATACGTAAGATATACAGACATGTTAATCTTCTTCAGTAGGTTACTATCTTACATTCATAGTCAAATTAAGTTTGTTGCCCTCTAGCTAAAGTTAAAAGTATTGACCTCAATTTTTTTGACCACTTGGTACTGCCGTAAATCGTATATATACTGATATGTTGGATTCTTCAATAGGTCACTGTCTTACATCCCATATTTAATTTAAAAATTGTTGCCCTTCAGGTAAAGTTAAAAGATTCACAATGTTGATGTTGTTTTACAATATTTAATCAATTTTCATTCCCAAATATTTATGTAGGCCGAAACATGACAGCAGGATCAATAAAAGAAAGATATTCGCCAATAAATAGTTATCACTTCCATTTTCGTACGCAGTGTTGACAGCATTTAAATAGCTCTATATACTATTTTGCAACAAGACTTTAGTAAAGTTTAATTTCTTAGAGTTGTAAGGGTTCCAAATTTATTGTAATCTTTTTTAATATGCTATAATGTTTTAACTCATGAATTTTATTATTTACCTCCTGTTCTAAATATTTATCAATTCCGGGTTGCAGTTTGTAGTGCTTCACTATGCACTAAAAGTTCTTTAACCATGTGTATTTATTTTTTGTTGCACGACATTTTCTTACATCCTTATTTTCATCCCCAGCGAGATTCAATCTTGCATCTTTATTTTTGTAAATGGCATCCCCAGCGGGATTCAATCTTGCATCTTTATTTTTGTAAATGGCATCCCCAGCAGGATTCAATCTTGCATCTTTATTTTTTGTAAAATGCAATGGTTGTGTAATGTTT
>JABUQX010022001.1:0-29848 GCA_015478945.1 Trachelipus rathkii
GTCTTAGATTCAGTTGGCTAAGAATCATTCCTCTACACTCTTTCAATGTATCTCAACTATAACTTATTTCATAATTTCCCGTCTGAAGGGTCGAGTGTGTGCCTAGGTAAACATTAATACTCCTGTAACACGTCTTCAGAATCTTGCATATCTCCTAAACTTCGATGTTCTTGTGGCTTAAAATCTTTCTTCTCTTCCTATACTACTACCATAATCTTGTGTTTCTGCTACTGTTCCTAATGGAACAGATATTTTCATGCCTTCTTTGAATATCTTACTACTATCTCAACGAAGACCTGTTATTATCCTCTATCTCAAAATACTGTGTCCCTCTATTTAGGGGATTTCTAATGTACACAACACTGAATGGTTGGGGTCCTCCATACTGATTTAGGTGGGGGAGGAGGCCGAAATATTCAGCATTCTCAACTGAATTCTGGAGGCAACTAATCAACAGAAACATACACACTTCCGGCATCGTCCAAACCAAATTCCTTGAACACACTTGACCGCTATGTTCCCAACTAAATTCTTCTCTCTATAAATACATCCCACCCTTCCGCTTCCTATTGGCTAAATCTGACAGCAACCTTACTATCCTCTTAAATTTTAATACTTTCTCTCACACACACCTCCATCCTGCCCTACGTGTTTTTTCCGGCAACTCTGATCGGGCTGATTGGGCGGGCCTTGCGTCCACTTCTATCCGCTATACATAAATTGGACTGCTTTGACTCTGATCGACGCTTCGGCTTCTGCCACTAGGGTGGGAGCTGTAATCGTTGATTGGATGAGCAGGTCCATTCCTTCTTCGACTAAAATCTTTCTCTCCATGGTATTTTCGACCGTGCTTGCCTCTCTGGTCAATCAGCCGCTAGAGACAGCGCTATCGGGAGTGGCAAAAAATTCTCGTTCTCCTATCCACTCTCGCTAATTTTCAATTTTCAAGCTAGAAATCGTTGCATTGATACTCCTTTCGACGAGCAAAAGCGGGCTTTCATCGAACATCGAATAGTGCGCTTAATACCTCCTTGTTGGTTCTCCTAACTGACCAAATCTTTCTAGCCTCCTTGCTTCAAGAAACTAATCTTCTAACAACTGTTCTGTAAAATCTGCATTTCATCTCTTATTGCGTTCTGATGGGTTCTGGTTGCTAACCTCTCCCAACTGAAAAAGGGCCAATCTCCCTTCGGCCTCCTATTTGCCCTCTACTCAACCCCTGGACCGACTTCATGGAACATTCCTCCTCCTAGTCTTCTCTCCTCAAGGTGTCCTATGTTCCTTTGCCTGTGATTACATTTTGATCGGGGTGCATGGACTCCTGAGATCTATGAACGTTAGGAAGGCGGGTGGCCCTGTATCGGCATTAACTCCCCGAGTTTTTTGAGGAAGTTGTGGCTTCTCGTGGCTATCCCCTCCCCTCGTTTCAACTATACCTCTATGTCCAAATACTAGCAACTTTAACTCAAGTGATCGAACAGGACGCTTATGTCCAACCTCTCCCGAAAAAAGGAAGCCGCTCTGATCCTTCTAACTATTCCCCTATAGCTCTCTCACTTGTATTCTCCCTAAGATCTTTGAAACCCTTCTCAACTCTCACTTCTAAGATCATCTGGAAAATCTCATTCACTTCTTTCCATTCGCCAGTATGGCTTTCGCTGCTTCAAGGTCCTACTGGCGATATACTTTTCCTATTTAACCGATTTCACCTGGTTTTCCTCCCGTCTTGTTAGGTAACTACGGGAGCTCGCTGTTGTGGAGCTTGACATATCCAAAGCATTTGACCGGGTATGGGCACGCGTCACTGCTCTCCAGCTCACCTCCTTGGATTTCCTCCTTCTCTTTGCTTACTTATGTCTAGCCCTTTTTTTTTTCCCTTTCCAAACAGTAATCCCCCCCCCCCCTCTTTCCCCCCGTCGGCTCGAACCAGCTGTGCCGGTTGAATGGAAGCGACTTCTTCCTTTTCTTTTAATAGTGGTGTTCCTGCAGGGTTCGGTCTTTCTCCTCCTTTATTCCTAACTTTTTATTTAAGATCTTCTCACCTGCACTATCCTAACTCTATTCTTCCCTCATATCGCGTCGACGACCCTTCATTCTTCCAACGCTCTATTTCAATCTGCCCCTTCTTTCTTATCCTCTAGTAATTGCCTCTCGTCTTAAATCTTTCCCGATTCTATTCTCGCTGATCTGAGATAGAATTTTTTCCGATTTTGTGTCTTGCTTTCATTTTCTCTTGTGTTGTAAATTCATTCTGTTAAAAACCGCCTAGTACTTTCGTTTTATCGATATATTTTCTCCCTCTCTCTCTAAACACCTTCTTACTTTCCTATCTCTTCGACGGTTCTCCTCGTCTCTCCTGTTGATCCAATATAAACACATTGGCCCCTTAAATCTAAATTGTCTTGGTAAAGTTTCTTCTTATTCTGAGTTCTTACATTTTTTTTTTTATTTTTTTTTTGTTTTTTTTTTTTTTTTTTATTTTTTTTTTTTTTTTTTTTTCACGGTTGCTAGTGCGGCCTCAAAGAAACTGGGAGTTACATGTTTAACTGCGAGACCTAATTTTCCTTTTTTCGTGCAGATTACTCCAGCTACAACAATGTGTCACATCCCGCCACTTGTAGTAACGAAGTATCAACTTTTTCCCATCACTCTGCGGGGGGGGGCTCCTGGTTTCACCACGCTTTTGGGACAGGGTCCGAGTCTTTGTTGTGTTGCGCTTATAAACTGTTCTGTACTTTCCTACTCACTTGACGCTCTCTAATCTTTGCTGGTCTGCGATGCCCCCTTGGTCGTTTTATCCTTGCTTTTCTAATATGGTACCGATAGCAGCAGGTGTTCTAGGGAAATTACCCACTCGCGTACCACCACACTCTATTTTACGCACGAGCCCTCGTCAGCTCTACAAGGGTGTTGCTGTCGTCATAGAGAGCAACCATGAGTTTTTGTTGTAGATATTGGTTTAACAATCCAGGCTAGTTCGCTGCGGTTCTTCATTCTTTCCTGCCACCTCGTTCTTTCTCACCTCCTCTGTTCTGTGGAACTCTCTTCATCTTCTGTGGTGGTTTCCCCTGCTGAATTTAATCTCCCTCAACTTAAAGCTTGAGGCCGTCTGTGCTCATCTGCGTAATTTGCGCTAGCGGATAAAATCTTTGGCGTGCAACCACATACCAAATCTCAACCTCCATAAGGCCTCTCCTAGTAAATAGGACTGCCCTGCCCATGAGTAGGTGGCTGAACAACTGTAAATATATATTTATATATAAATTATAATATATATATATAAATATTATATATAATATTATATATATATAATATATATATATATCTATATATAAATTTCATATATATATAACACTCACTAATCCCAGCTTCCTCTCTCCCTTCTCTCTGTTTTGTTCCTCTCCTCATTATCCTTCCCTTTCTTCAACCACCTTTTCATCTCTTCCCATTAACTCTTTATTCCATGATTTATCCCTTCCTTTCAATCTTTTTTCCGGTCACAGAGGGGGCCTTAATTCAACCATTTGGGCCTCCTTCTCAACTAACAATTCATCCTACCTCCATCTCCCTTCTCTCCTCAACCCTATATTCTTCCTATAACCTGGACATTCCATCTTACCCTCACTACGCACATTCCTCACATCGCCGGTAAGATGGAAGGCTCGCCGCTTAAGACGGGCCGGTCTCATCTCCCGAGGCATGTCTTCAGCTTCCTCATCCTGCAACGATAGTATGTAGTGAACTATACCCACTCCACCGTCCTTTAATGGCCTTTTAATAATAGCTACCAGACAAATTACAATGAATAAGGACATACGATATGGGTATTTTTTCTCTCCCCCAATTTATATATCTCCCCACCACAATGAGAAAAGAGCGTGATAATTTATTATTTATATTATATACTATGTATATATATTCAACTATATATATATATAATATAATATATTATATAGTATGTATATATATATATATATATATATAATATATAATATATATAGTATATATACTATAATTAAAATAATAACAATAAACATAGATTGATATTTATAATATATTAATAGTTATACCTGTGTGTGTGTGTGTGTGTGTGTGTGTGTGTATCTGTGTGTGATTTGGTTCAATGGCGGGGTTTGGTCAGGTGGCAATAGTTGCGTGGACTCGGCCGCACGCGGGCGAACCTTACAATTGAAAATAAAGACAGTAAGGGTTCAATCGCGCAGTCTTGTAAAGTCCTAGGGTGAATTTTTGTGCTGCGACGGAGACCTTGCTAATGTAAGTGGTGTGGGGGGGTGACTTTCCTTGAAATCGGCTTACGTCATTAGCGTCTTCTAACGTATAAACATTCATCATTTCCAGTGGCTTGTTATCGCAATCCGGTGAGCGCGAGTCATTCTGCTCGAGGATACTATGTAGGAGTGGGGTATTGAAAGACTAATATTTAGTATTATCACCTATTGTATAGAATAGTATGAAATATTTAAGCTGTATATAGTAATAGGTATATATAATATGTGAAAACATATACCAACGAAAATCAGAAATAATAAGTATATAAAGTAGCTATATAAAACCAATTAATATAATAGTAAGCGCTATATATATATATATAATTGATATTATTATATAATATATATAATATATAAATTATACTATATATATACTATATATATATATATAATAATATATAAGCATATAAAAAAAATTATAGGTACGAGCTAGTATATATGTATAGTACTATCTACGCCTATAATACTCCATACCGAGAGAGCTCCCAAAGTCTGTAGTGTGACTGTAGTAACCAACAATGACGTCATGGTATATTAATTGTTTGGTGGGCAATATAGAATAGCAACGGTGCGCCTATCCGTATACAAAAGCACTCCTCACGGAAATATAAGAGCCTAGCATGACCGCGTGAGGTTCTTGCCTTTCTCTGATCCTGGTTTCTAAGGGAGAGAAGCTAAAGAAAGTTAAAAATCTGAAGAAATTAAACCAAGTTAAAATAATATTGTTTTGATAGGTTTAGCAACGGGTGTAAAACCATGAAAGGAAATACATTGCACGGGATTCCACTCTTGCCCTCATTTTAACTTATTACAAACTTATAATTTAAGCTCCAGTTTATATAGTTTTACTGACTGTGACTCTGACTATAACTCTGGTTCTTGATCAGGCTCCTACTCCGACTCCAACTCCGACTCCGACTCCGACTTCGACTCCTACTCCGACTCTGACTCTGGCTCTACTTCACATCCCTGATTTTAAATAAACAAATACTTGATAATAACCGTTAAAAATGTAATGTCGAGTTATTATAATAAGTACTGACCAATAAATAAAGTTATACATTGGCGTTGAAATATATTTTTTATGTCGCCTCTTAAAGAAAAAGGCTTGGAGAAACTCTATTGCATTATAAGATATTAATTGAATAATGATCAAATTTAAAAATACAGGAACAACGAAAGTGTTTATAAGTCAAATGGAAATGTGATGTTTAACAATATGTAAATTAGAGTAAAGATTGACATATCATATGTACTCTTGATATTAAATAAGATTGAAAAGAAAAGAGATTAATATTCTAGGATTCGAGAAGACCATTTTGCCCCGTACAATCTTTTCATCGAAAGAAGTGGAAATGTCGACGTGAAGTTCTAAAAGTAGTTGTCGCACTGTGTTTCAGCAATAAGTATATAATGAGAGTGAAGCATTCAGTTCGATGAACATTAAGGAATTGGAGAGAGTAAGCGAATAGTGGTGGAAATTAAATAGTGAAACGCGTACAGACTCCAAATCAATATCAATGATATGAGTTTTATTAATGGAGTCTCACTGCATGATAAGATAGAAAATTAATCTGTCTCAGGAAGGGAACCATACAGAATCATAAACAAAGGGTAGTCAACCTCATAATCATGATCAGAAGGAAAGTCTTTTAGAAATAATTTAGTAAGAGAAACAATGTTAATTGTATTACGAAATAGATCATCGGAAATGAAATTATTGAGAGATTCTTCAAATGTCAGAAATCGGTTTGTTAAGAGAATGTCAAGGGCAGATGAAGGTTTTGATAGCAAAGAATGATTAATGGGCAGATGCAGATGAAGGTTTGATACAAAGAATGTTAAGGGCAGATGAAGGTTTGAGTTGTGCACATGCTTTCGAAGAGAATGTTAAATAGACAAGGAGAAATATATAAGGAAAAAAAAATTTCACAGAACTATAGTTGTGTGGAAGATTAAAAGGATTACATAAAACATTGAACAGAGTTATTACGAGATTCCTTACAAAGATGTGTGAGAGATTCTAATTAGAGATTCGAAAAAGATCAGAAGTCAGTTTTTCTAAGGTCAGTTTTTCCAAGGTCACCCTCCCCTACAATCACATACTCGAGGTTTGATAAATGACTCATTTCAAAATAAAATGAGCATTAATTACTAAAGAGGGCTATTACTATACTTATTATTCAATATCACTACTACAAAGTTGATTTTTATTATAAGATAATTAATTTTTTCTCGTTCTCTCTCATTCTCTTTTTTTTTCTCTATCTCATTAATCTCTCGTCTCTTCTCTCTTATTCATTAGTTAAATAATCTTTATGTATAATCATATATTAAAAATGCAACATAACACATCCGAACGTCTATCATTTAAACTTTAACTATATATTGATAATTTAATTATAATATACTAAATATTATTATTCAATAATATAATAAATAATTAATAATATATACTAATATATAATAATGAATAAATATATAATATTTTACTATATATACATAGGATACAGTCTTAATTGAGACAGGCATATATCAACTTTTATCAATAAAACCTAAATAAAGGTCAGGGATATAATAAATAATGAGTTATAGTAATATCTGAGAGTTAAATAATTTTGTTATATGGTAAAACTTGATGGGAAATAAATTAATTATTTATTGATTGTTTCACAATCAGGAGGGATAAGGGTATTTTGGGAAGTCTATAATTTGAGTGTCACCCATCATATTTTTGTTCCGAACCAGTTTGCACTGATATTTAGTAGTTTTTTTAGTATGTGGTCATAAGTAGGATGAGATGTAGATGTTATATTAATAAATAATATGATAATAATATATAATAATTTATAATAATATCTAAATTATATATCAATATATTAATTTACTAATATTATAATAATAATCAACTTAATATAAATAATAATAAAATCTTATAATAAGTCATTGAAGCTAATGGTACTTCAGTTTAATTGATAATAATATATTCAGATAACATAATTAATCATAATAATAATATAATAATAATAATAATAATAATAAATATAAATAAATAATGAAATAATAATTAAACTAAATAAAATAAAAGTAATAGCAAATCTTAACTTGTTTTTATTTCGAATAGATCTTTAGAACATCTATTTATTATTATCTTTTTCTTTATTTACTATATATATATATATACTATTACTATATATATATTTATTATTATATAATTTATATTATCTATATTATTAACTTATTTTTTATAATATTTATTTCTTATTATAATCTTTATATATATATATATTTATATTGTTATATATTATTAGTTCAGGTTATTCTATATACGGTGGATAAATGTTAGTGAGGGTCCGCGGACCGTATATATATAGGGTGACCTATAATTAGTAGTGAGGTATCGTTATTTAATAGTAGGGTACGGTGAGCCTATGATGAGTACTATATAGTACTACCTTACACGTAGGGGTGAGTTTTCAGAGGTATATCTACTAGGGGGGTAGGTATATCGTTATCGTTACTTACTTGACCGGTACTGAGCGGGTATCTGTATCTTGTTAGTGAGTCTTGGGGTTTTGTTCACCTATATATCCTTTTATTATCCGTATTTTTATTAACTGCTACTATATATCTATTTCGGTTATTTATCATTAAGATGTTCTACTTAAGCTTATCAGCACTACTTTATATCTACTAGACTGACGATCAACCTAGTTTTTTTTGTGAAACTTATCCATTTTCCCCATTGCAGCTTATCATATTATATTAGTATATATCATGTTTTATTTTGTCTTGTCTAAGTTCGTTTACAGATTTATAATTATCTATATCATTATTCTATTCACCTTTTCCGTTCCTACCTTGATATATTCTTATTTACCCGGTGGCTCTTGATAGTTTTTTGGCCTTGGATTTAGTGATTTCTCGACAGCTGCTCTATCTCTATATCTTTATATAACTTTATATTATATTATTATATCATTAGTATATTTATATATATATTCATATTATTATATTATATATTTCTTTCTATATATATTATATATCTTTATAATAATTATTTATATAGTATTTAACTATATATATAAATATATTATACTATATGTAATTAATTAATTACTTATTAACTATGATCCGTTCTTTAATTATCTAATATGCTGGATATTTGATTGTGGTGCAGTTATCCCTAGTTATGAGTCGTTCGATTGAGTATTACTATCAATCTTATTATTCATGGTTTTCAGACTATTATTTAATATGTAATGAATTTTTTTTTACCATTAGCTGTGCGAATTTATTACTTTATGTTATCTAAAGTTTATTAAAGCGAGCTAATTACCTCTTTACCTCTCTAACTCACCCCCGCCCCTCTTTTCCTCTATATATATATATATCTGTCAATATAATTATTTATAAGTGTTTCGCGCGAATTTCTTTCCGAAGTTTAAAATAAAAATTATAGTTCTATATATAATTATATATTCTCTTTAGTATTTATAATATTCTTCTTCGATAAAGAATGAATCAACCATTTTTCTACCATTCTCTCGTTACCTTCTTATTTCGCTAGTTCTCCAATATCGGAATATCTCTTTCAAATATAAAGATGCATTTTGTTAACTACACAAACAAACTGGTACATATCGAAATAATAGTAGAGAATAGCAAGTTATTAATAATTTTCCCTCGTTTTTAGGAATCTATATCACGGTTCAACCAAACGTAACTTATCACTTTCATTCGCCAGGATTACGGTATAGGTCTGTTCCTGAGAATCAGCAGCTCTGGTAATGGCACGTTGTGTAGTGTGATGAGGACCGTCATACGAGCTCGACTCATCAGCATGATCAGGATCAGCGGTTTAACAAAACCAGCGACAGACGCGAAGGGCATGGATTATATGAGAAGTTTGAATTGATAATTGGCGAGTGGTGGTGAAAAGACTGGGAGGCGACAAATCGAGGAGGTTTTCCGTCCTCGAGTTTTCGCTCATCAGATAGGCACGCAGCGAAGCACGGAGGATAGATTGACAATAGCGGTTAGACACGATGTATTCGCTTTTTCTTCTTCCAGGCCCGCTTCTCGACATTAGAAACTAACTAAGCCGACACGTACTTATTCACCTCCGGTTAACTACGTTTGCCCGGGTAGCACATCCGTCTCTGTGTGACTATGAGTACGACGTATGGATGCACGCACGACATCATTACCGACACACATGTCATAGCAGTGTCAATATTTTATAGTGATTGTTGCTATTGGTTACGGCCGGCTTTCGCTAACTACCTGGTTTAATATTATATTTTACATGCACTATTAGTTACCGTAATAGCTGAGCTGTCTAGTACGGTGCAACGGCTAGGTGAATTAATGTAGTACTGCTAGATAGTATCGCGCTAAGTATGACTAGCCTTGTCTATTTGTGGTTATTATGGTGCTTATGCTTAGGTGTTACCGTTATATCCTCTTTTGGGTGTTACAGGTCACTTATATCCGTAGTTACTACTCAATTTAGCGAGCTATTAATTCTGTCTTGATCTCATCCCTTTACTATATAGGCGCTATTTGCATTTGCAACGCGAAGTGAGAGTGTCCTCACCACATACTGTGTTTCTTCGTGACTCCCCGGGAATTGCTGAGGTCTTATATCCCAATGGTGCGATCAGAGACGACGAACTTATTCATATCTATATTGGTAGGGATAAGTAGCCAGCATATATTTATCATACATTATTATATATTCATCTATTATATTATGTTTATTATTATTTTATCTCTATATATTTTATTCTATTCAATTATTTATTTAATATTATTTCATTATCTATATAGCTTCCCAATTAATCATATTATACGCCTTCCTTAATATTATATGATCATTATATATATATATAATTTCTATAATATATCTATATATATAAATATTATATATAAACGCTGATGGGCGCTTGACTTCTAACTTTTTTATTTAGGAGTGGCTGGCTCTGCGCCTCCGCGGTCATTCCAGTGAGCCCATTTAGTGTAGTGATAGTTGGGGTTTGATCTTTTCCGGTATCAAACTTAGACCGTTAGGTTAAGTTGCTAGGTTACGCTTGTTGTTTGGTGCCTTTGGTTAAAGTCTTATTGGGTGTGAGCGTCCATTTCGGGCTCAAAATATGTGTACATTTTTTGCGTACCTTTCTCTTTCCGTACCATATTTTAGGTTAAGCGACCATATCACGATACACTTGATTGTCACTTTTGATTCTTTCGCTCCCCGTGGACGTCTAATCACTTTATTTTGAAACTCATTAGCATACTATAGTTATACCTCTAACTTACTCCTCACTACTTTTTACTTATCTCACTACATGTATCCTTATAAGATGTCACCGTTGTATTGCTACTAGACGGTTGGTCCCGGGGCCGCTACTGAACCCTGCTTTACTAAACCCGCCCCTACAGGCTAATTACCGTTAGTATCATTTCATGTGTATATACTGAATACTGCACCCGTATCTTTCTTATATTAACTCTATCTTTATCTTATATTACTATTACTTATATATATTTTCTATACTACTCTATGATATATATATATAATCTATTTTCTCTATTATATCTATATATAATCTATCTTATTATACTATTTTTTTCATATTATACACTCTTTCTATATATATCTTATAATATATATAATGTTATTTTATAACCTGATATTTTCGGGCCTCACTGACTCCATATGTTTAGACTGATTTAACCCGTTATCCTTATAACTGGTCCTCATACTACCCATCATGTTTGTGTATTATGATTTACTTATACGTAGCGCTAGGTGATTCTATGAGTGACGCCGATTTGGATGTGACGTTTGCTTGTCGTACTTTTTGACCTTGTTTATGTGAGGCTTATGTCAGCATTTTGACCCCCTGAGTCAATGATATTGCTATAAGTTAGTGACCTATTAGGCTATGGCGCTACTTATGTGTGGCATACTCGAGTACCACGTATTGACCTTACATTATTATATCTATATATATATATATAATCTTTATATATTTATATTATTAGTACTTTTGTTTCTGTTTTTAAATGCAAAGCATTTTGAAATTTTCTTTTTTGTTTTTTTTTTTTAATAATAATTTGCTTACTTTAAATGTATATCCAAATTGAATTTCAGTAGGTAACTCGGCACATGCTTTAAAAAGTTCGAAGTATTTTTTAAATTAATTTTTAAATCACATTTATGTTTAGATATTGTTTTAAAATCTCTGATAAAATTATTCTCGAATAATGATATACACGACACTTACTCGAAAAAAACATACTTACATACTTTGAAATCAGACCAGTATTTAGGGGTTAGAGCGTATTTATGAGAGTAAGGTCATATCATAAACAAAAGAATAAGAAAAATATTGTAGCGCGGAGCTCTGCAGACGACGGGCTAGAGTGCGGCGGAAACGTTCTTCTCATACCCGTAGCGGGACAGACTGGGCGAAAGGAACTCTCCCGCGACACATCCCGACCCATCAAATACCAGAGCGGGTTCCCGGGTGTCTCGGAGACCCTGGCCCCTGACGCGGGTTGATAATATGTGGCGATCCGTGCGGGTGTTCTCCTCCGGCAAACGCGCCTGCAGAGACCCCCTTCGACTAACTGCCTATCATATTTGAGGTTATTTACGCCTTGGGTAATTCCTTTCAGTTATAAACAAAAAATAAAAATTTTAAAGTCTTAACGGATCCGTAAAACGTTAACTGGTCCCTTCAATATTATTCTTTCGGAAATTCATTCGTCCGATTCTACAGTCCAATTTTATTCATTGTAGTATTCACAAATATAGTATCTCTTTGCATATCTATTCAAAATTAAAAGAATAAAAAAATTTTTTAATTAACTCTGACTTTTTGTCAATGAAAAAAAAAAATCTCCTAAAAATATATTAAGTCTATATATTCTATATATTTATTTATATTCTATTTTCCATGAGGGTCCTACTTTTTATTGGTATCTTTTTATAGTATGATCAGGTCGTAGTCGTAAAGTCTTGCCGCCTTTCCTATCACTAATATTGGACCTATATATACTTACCTACCATTATCTACCGTACTTGCTTAATATTGATGGCCTGGGGCCCGTTCGGTATGATTCCTACTATATATCTATTACCTATAATGCCTCACTTCCTACTCATGCACCTCGAGTATCCGTAGTTGCACATCACTCCCGTGGCCTAATTTAACCCTATTCGTATAAGTGTACCATGATAGTTTTGCTTATTACCACCTACCCCACGTAGTACTACATTAACATTTTATCCCTTTTGATTTATATAACTACTTGTACTATATTTCATTTATATTTGAGCTGTTTTTGCTGTACCTTCTGCCATTATATACTTTAGTATTTTACCTAGCCGTTTGCTCATGTCTCAATGAACACGCTCTTATCTTCTTGATTTTCACCTGTATACTTCAGCAAATACACTGCACCATGATCTGGACACCACACGAAAAATTTTGAGCGATTGCAGGTACTAAGATGAGAGCTCCTCTAAATACACACTGATTTACTTCCGAAGGGAAGTTTCTTGAGCACTGTATCAAACTACGTATATAACTATCCGACCAAATTCATGGCAAAACACACGTTTTAACATTTAGCCCCTGTACCTGTGAGTGCTAAAAAAATGAAGCATCTGGCGTCAATTATAACAGGAAAATGGTAAAGTATGAAATTATAGTATTTTGTAAGCGATAACTATCCATCTTGTGATCTTTTTATTGTGTCTTATCTTTTTTACATCTTAGTTCACCACGTTATCAGCCGGCGCGTGGCCCTGATTCATTTGTGGCTAGCTTATATGAAAGGGTATCTATCTTCTAGGTTAATATTCTCTACCTAGGATTCCGAATCTAGGATTCCCGAACCCTAACGACCTTGCATGCGACTTTTTTCTCTCTTCGTCGCTCTACCTGTTTGGGAAATGCTAAAGGAATTTTAAGAGTGAATAGTGATTCATGTTCCTTTATTTAATTCAACTATCTCTTTATAACTTGTATAACTCGAGTTTACTTTGAAGAAATAGTACTAATAGGTAATTAGCACACTATTGGAACCGTAACGAACTCTATAGTGATTATATACTCAAATAAAAATGTTAACCAGATCATCAATCAATTCCCTTCGGAGGTCTTCCATACTCAAAACGGGTTATTAGGTTACGTCGGTGAACCTGTACGACTTTACGGGAGACCACTACTGCGTGCATTCTTGGCAAGTTATATGTGTAGTTCTACTGAAGGTAGTTTGATGGTAATGGGTCGTATCGCGACGCGACGCTTGGGACAATGCTGGCTCCGTGACATATCTGCCGTGGAGGGTTGTTTCGTCAAACATTGTTAACTAGAACGCGAGTCGTCTACCTGTACTATGCGATCGAGAGCCTACCCCTTCCTATCAATATATGTTTTTTCCTGTCGGCGGTACTATCAGGGTGTTGCCCGGTTTTAATCGGCCATCTGCAATGCCGGGATATGTTATTGACTCTGTGAGTATGTTGCTGGGGCGACGGTCAAGAACGGCGCGAAGTGGTAACCAACCAATTCAACGTGCTATAATACTGAATGAGCTGTGCGTGATACCTTACAGATATGCTTTGTTCATTGGTTCAACCTGAGGTCTTCGTACGTGCTTTGTCGTTTCTCTCCTTACTTGCGCAGCGTCTCAGGGTTAGGCGTTCTCTCTTCTTGTTCATTCTCATTCTGTCTTCTCTCTCTCTCTCTCTCTCTCGTGGGGTTCATTCGCATCCCCGATTCGATCTGCCAAGTGTGCGGTCCTGGCTGCTCGTGTTCTTCTCGAATCGGAGCATTGACGATCGTGTTTAGTGCGGTGTCTTCTTCTTCTGTATCATTCGTCTCTCTCTCTCTCTCTTCCCTCCTCTCTCTCTCTTCTCTCCGATTGCACTTTCGTTTTGCCCCGTCTGACGTCCATCCATTGCGGTAAGCGTTTCCGACACGCTTGGCCCAAGCAACAGCCATCACCCTGCGGTTCCTGGTTGATGACGCGTGCAACTCCCGGTGTCGTTCTTGTTCGCTCTCTGTACGCGCTGGGACCATCCCCACGTACTGATTACTTTTCGGATCTTGTTGGAATATAAACTCCGGTGAATGCGTGTGTTTCGTAACTGTGAATGGTGCAACTTTTTTGGACCGCCCGCTAGTCTCATGATTGTTTGCTGCAACGGGTTCTATTTGTTTGTATCTTATCTCGATCGTCGTGAACTCTCTGTCTATTCGTCGACACGTCCGGTCTATGTCTTCTATCGTTCCTCTTGCTGTTCTTTAGGTGTGACTACAGCTCAAAATTGTATCTCATGCGGAATGAATCGCAACATTAGTCTCGTCTCTGTGCTGCCTGCCGTGTGTCGTATCGTATCTCCGCAGTCCGTCTTGCTGCTGTTCTGGTGTCTGTGCTACGAGATAGACTATGATTGTTTGGGTAAGCAATTAGCTAATAATTTAAAGTAAGAGAGAGAAGTATAAGAATATCGTACTACGAATCAGCACCATGAGCTATGTAGTGCGTATATAGTGAGTACTGAGTAGGCACGTGGCTTACACGTCGTCCAGGTCGAAGTTTTGGTGGTGGCCGGTATGATTAGTACGTAGTTAGTTGTGTAGGTAGGTATTAGTTATAGGTTATCAGGTGCCTCACGTGTGAGTCAAAATACCATTGTAGCGTTCCCGTCGCATATTACTGATTACAAAATGATACGAATATTCCTATAGATTAGCATTTTTTATACTGATTTAAATTCCGGTTTTCAATTACAGTGATTAAAGATAGCCTTAGGTTTTACTTATTTCCGTTTTGTAATATAGTACATCATTATTTGTTTTTACTAGAGGTGTATTGTGCGTACACTTAACATAACCTACTACTCTATCGGGCGGGTCGTGGCATTTAAACCTCCTTATAATCCTATTTATATTACATTTAATTATTCTACTATATATTCTTACATATTATATATATATATCTATTATATACATATTACTTATATTCTATATCATATATCATATACTATAAGCCTAATATGAGATAAAGTCGACTCTTTATGAACAATTAAAATATTGTTATATGCGTCAATTTCAATTGTTACATATTAAACATTTAATAAAACAAGAAACTAGACAGTTAGTAAGAGCCTCTTATCATAGTTAAACTCTGCAGATAGAATTTATTTGGAATCGGGAAGTCTACAACTTCCACTTATATACTACCGTGGCATCTGTCGCAGGGAAATATAACTCCACACATCGTTTAACCTTTATAAATATTTATATAACCTTTATTTATTTTAGTGCTTCTTTACATATTTTGCTTGGTCAACCTGAGAGGGAGTAGCTTGGAGGTAACATCTACCATCCATTTTATTCACGACACTATCCCTTTGTATCAGCCGGGTTTACTGACTAATCTGCATCAAAGGACCTGTCCAAGGATAGTCAGATATAGAATCTTCACACTTAACTTTATGCTGTTTAAACCGATCCTTGTTATTAATGTTTATAGCGTATAGGTACTAAAAGACATTTACTTTTTTTCGCCTATAGCTTCCATTGGTGTGAGTAGGTTGTAGGACAGGATTCTATTTATTACTTTTTTGAGCAGATATTCTGATCCGGTGTATCTTAGCTCGGTTCGGTTTTCTCTCCTTCTTCTTCTTGTATGATTCACTATAATATATGATAGTGTGTTCACACCTGCAACTCTCATATAATTTAAAAACTCATTGCTTTTATACCAGCCCCTATGGATTCTGTGCTCGTGAAAAGCATTAGTAGCTATTCTGTCTTTATCCTCCTCCTTGCTATATCCTTATCTTTTTTTTCTTCTTCGCATTGCCACTCCATCAGATTAATATCAAAGATATAATAACTTTAATCTCATGCTCTTGGGTGTCCAACTTAGTAATCGCTTGGAGAGAATTTGGTTCAAGAGCTCATTCCAATTTTAAGTTTCCCTTCCTCTTACCAGTTCTCCTTTCTCAATTTATAATCTATGCTTGTTCTAGGCAGTGTATTTTGGTCTCACTATTCACCTCCCTCGCTCGGTACCTTTCATCTATCACCGCACCCTGTTTGCCCCTACAACCTCCCGGGTTGTGGAGCGGCTCCCCCCCTGAGATTTATATGTATCTATGAGCACTCAGAGCGTTGTTATCTAGTTCTCTTCGCGACGTTCACAGGCTCATTACCCACGCTATCTTCGAACGATCCTAACAGCGACTTGTTAACTATGGATTGTGTATCTGGGAGGAGTAGTGGAGAGCTCATGCGTATGACTGTATTAGATCCGAGGTTGTGTTTATTCCATACACTAAACCCCATCATGCTGTACATACACATACACTGGAGCTTCTCATCCTGTCAACAATTTTATTTCTCTTTTGTCGGGTGCAGAGTGATTGAGTTGCGAAATTTGACAATCCATTCATTATATAATCTTATATCGCGACTCTCATTAATGTAGTGCACTCGCACAGTGTCTCCGGCTGTGGGGGGAAGTTAACCGCTTGACGAATGCCAGGTAAAACCATTCAGTACCTGCATCATCTCCTTCCGAACCCATGGAATATGCTGTGTTACTGGGCGACGTCTGCACGTTTTGGTGGATCTTGGTCATTAGTCGTTCGCTGGTGCTACTTCTTTCTGCCCTTGTTCGTGGAATTTCTCTCCATCTTCTGTGTTTCCCTGTGCTTTTCCCCTAATCATAACCAACAGTTGCGTCTGTGATGAATACATATTCTGTTCACACTTTTGACTCTAGGTTGACCTTTTGGTTGAGGTGCCTCCTGATTAGGTCTTGACTACGTGCGTGTGGGACACTGAGATACTATTTTCATATATTATTTCTATATATTATAATGTACTCTTTTTAATATTGTATATTATTCTCTATATTATTAATTCTGAATTACTCGTGTGTCTACAAGGCTATCTGTTGTAAACCCTTTTGTGTTCTCTCATATTATTCTCTATTCTCTTGTTTTTATATAATGTCAGATGTTGAAATATTAATTCGTGATACAAGGATGACTAATTTCTCACTTTTAAAGTTGCTTTTTTCATTTCATTCTTCTGTTCACTCTCAATCCGTTTTTCTTTGTACTTTGTCTCATCTATGACTCTCTTGTTATCTTAAAAGTTATCTTCTGCATATTATTATTATTTTTTTGTTCTCCTTAAAAAACTCAAAAACTCTTTAACAACTTGATGAAACACTTACTCTGATCAAGGTCGTCTGAGTTGAGCAATTTTTTTTTACAATCATTTATTATGTACTCTTCTGCAATATTTATCTACTTCCTATGTATTTAGACACTTTACCTCGTTAACATTATTATAGTTTTCTATCATTTTCCCTCATCTCTATTACTTTTCGTGACTCGGTACGATTCACTTCGAAATCGTGAGACTGAGTACCTTACGGCTACCCTCGGCTATTTATTTTCCCTACTACTCACTATGTATATCATTAAGTTCAACTCGTCTATTCAGGCCTTCGCAGCTATTTTGCGCTTGTAATTAGAGACTAAAATCAAAAATATCGACCATTTTGCCTAATTTTTTACATACTATCCTCCTTACCTATCTTATACTCTTTTATTCACAATATACCTTTAACAACTGATTACTCTTATATCTATAATGTTACTATACTTAATCAATTTATCTAAATCTCTTAATATTTAATTATATATATATTAATACTATATTATATTATAATATAAATATAGTCACTATATATATATATATTTATAGTATATATATATTATACTATTACTAAATATTATACTATATATTTTATATACTATATTATATATATTAATATTATATATATATATTAATTAATTATAATATATAAATGATTTTTATATAGGTACGGTTGAAATAAATACCGCAAAATTTCTGAATCATTATGAGTAGATAGGGATGTGGAGAATGATAGAGGAATCTTTCATCCGCGTCTAAGTGTCTAATATGGATAATGATTCTGCATGATTATGGGGGTTTCTTTAGGGATTAGTAAATAAACATTATTTCATACAATAGCTTTTCCTTTTTGAAGTAGTTTTTGAAATAGTGATATATACATGTTGACATCCTAAATTCTCTCCTTTTCTTAGTCATATAATGGTAATTTTTTTATAATTGACATTCCTAAATTAATAATCTTATATATTAGACGCGGGAGAATAAACATTTGTGTCAAAGAGTTCAGCCATATCGATATGTACTTCCATGGGTGTGTGACTAGGTTTTGCTATTCCGGCGTAGTTTTTCTCGTTGTCTGTTTATTTGCCATATTCTTTTGCAGGATGCCTAATGCATTGTTGGTGCGCGAGTTTTCGTGTACCGCAAGGAAGCGTTCTATTTGGCAGTCAGAAAATTAATAATTGAGAATACTTGATTAAAGTTATTTATGAAATGGCATGAGGAATAAATGTGAGATAGAGATGGTGATGTGATGTTATTATGAACAGGTGCAATGTTGATTGTCTTGAATTGTGTGAATAAGTGTCAGAGATATGATGTATGGTAGAGAGTGATACATAAGGTAAAAATGTGTGGTGTGGTGTGACTGTGTTCTGTGTTGCTGGGGAATACGAATGAGAGGGGATAGAGATTTGCCAATTCTGTATTAGTGAGTTGTGGTAGAGAGCATGGTAGATTGTGTGTGTGAGAGTACTATAAAATTATAATGGTTATATATTTAAGTTTGAAGAGATTAATATTTGTATGATTGCGACATAATTGAATACACTCCTTAGTAGGTATGTTTGAAAAGATGTAGTAGATAGTTTATATTGAGCATAATTATTACTTAATAAGTGCTAGTTCTGAATCGATATGGGAGGGAATCAAGTAGGAGATTTCGGCTTCATTTTGTGTCCCAATTACTTCTGCCCATTCAAGGATTTTTTGCATGATCTATTATTTCAGTTCATCCAATCTTTCACTGTGGCGTCTATTACATACAGAGGAGAGTGATAGTAGTGACTGTTAAAATAACTCCAAAAGTTTTAGCTTCCCTCGTGTCTTCTACATTCTGGTCAAGAATTTATGTCTCTTATATAGCACAGATTGCTACAGGATAAAGAGATGATTTATTTATCAGAAATTAGGTTCAAGCATCTTGAGTTAATTATCGGATGAGTATATTCACAAGTTAATGAGGTGTGGTGTGAAGGAAGCACGCAGCATAACTAGAGCTGGAGTAACCTGAAATTATAACTGAGATACTTCGTAGGGGCTAATATCTAGTATACAGAGGATGAGGAAGAGGGGTGGGTGTGAATAGGAAATTGTAGCTGCTATCGAAGGAGGTACGTGTAAAAAGATGTGGCGTCGCGGGGATGATAGTAGTCTCCACCGGATTCTCTGGTGAGGACGGATGAGATTGACAGGAGAGTTGACACATTGAGTTGTGGACAGTCGGAGATGAAGCAACAGCAAACTGGTAGCTGTGTGGATCGCAAGATAGCTGATGGTGGGTGTCTCACGGAAGGATACGGGAGATAGTACAGGACGAGTATTTATAAGCTTTTTGTGCGCTCGTGGAGTAGGGCCGTATGGCATCTGACCATAGGTCTTGGATTCTAAAGCAGGTGCAAACCGGATGAGCCACAACTACGCACAACGAATTGAGAGCCGAAGTGAATACACGAGGGATAATAGCGGAACTTGTGATAGCTTGGATGTGTGACTGAAGGGAGGAAAAAATAAAGGAAGTTTCATCAAGGCACATAAAACATGATATAGCTGAGTGTATCACGGTAGCTAATAGATGAGGTCAGTTTCCTTAATTTAATAACCGTTGTGTTGTGAGGCAATAGACGTAAGATATAGTAGTAGTTGCAGATTTGAAGAGACTGACGAAGTCTATTTTGTACCAAGATACATTCAAGAGGTTGTTGAAAGGAGTATATATTGAGTGATTGTGAGAAGGAGGAGTGAGGTGTAGGAGAAGAATATGGAAAAAGGTTATTTATTTTATTTGTTAGATAGAATCGCGAGTGAGAGAAAACCAAAGAGCACTCGTAGAAGAATGTCGGCAAATTTTTGAGAATAGGTTGTTGGAGAGAGTAGATTTGGTAGTTAGAGTTTTGTAACCTTGAGTTTTTAAATAATACCATAATTGATGGAATACTATCCATCAGAGTAGAATGAATACATATGCTAAAGATGTGAAATAGACAGAGGCACTTATTATAGACATTGAGAAAAGTAGGAGGAAAAGTGGATATGTGAAAATGTAGTATACTATGAGTGAGGTACGGAAGAGATGCGAATATGAGAGAGGTAAGGAACGAAGGGATGAGAATATAAAGGTACGAACAGTATCTTAAAACTGCAAAAGTAGGAAGATAAATACGTCACGTGAGATACACAGAATGGGGAGAGAGGTGACAACGTCGCATATTGAAGAAAGAAAAATGATAAGCATCAGCACTTACTAGAATAAAATACAATTATGAGCGTTTCAAGTATTGATTCGGATAGCAACGAGAGAGGATTTTGGGAAGAAGAGAGATAGAGGGATATGAAGAAAGATAGATGGAAGGTTGGCAAAAGAAGAAGAAGAGTGAATCCCAAGGTTGGAGGGAGTTGAGGAGCAGTAGATGCGTTGAACGCATAGATGAAGTGATAATGGTCAGATTGAGATTGTTGAGAATAATGTCAACGAGTTACACACCTACGCGGCAATGCGTGTATAGGCTCGCTATATTTTAGGGCGAAACCAATTGAAATGAGTTTAGGAACTATGAGAATGTATGGTCGCAGTGACGTGGACCGAAGCCGTACTGATCTGGAGTGAGTTTCCAGTGTTAGGTAATTTCTAAAAGAAGCGAGTGAGGTGAGAAGAGTTAGTGAGTGTATCAAATGTAAGTATGAGATAACTCACCCCAATAAGGAAAAGACATGAGATAGTGCTAGATAAACTTACGGGGAAGCGCCAGGCGGACTGATTATAGTTATCTCTGCAGTGCATAAGAATAGTGGGTGAACGCCAATTCTATTTTGAGGCTGCTTTTCATTTTCGGATTTCAGAGTAGTTGAGTCGTTAAGAGAATGAGCTCAGTCTTTTTGTCCGAATCCTGTTAGGTGTAGTGGAATGTGACTGAATTGCTAGACAGTCAGACGTAATGTATATGTTATCTGTTAGGTAGGAGGAAAGAGGAGTAGCCGTTTTTGAATTTGGAGAATTTAGTAGACCATACATGATTGGGATAGAGATACGAGAGGTAGGCTAAGATATATTGGAGTTCGTCTGTAAGATCTATAGATTTGTCAGGATGGTAAACAGATGATGCTGTTGAAAGACGCACTTCGCCTTGTGATATTGGATAGCTCGCTTTGGCTGTCGTAGAGTATTCCTGAGGAGATTTTAGCTGATGAATATCGCCGGAGTGAATTTAGGAGGTGTTCGTAGAACTCTTATCAGGGGCGCTGGCAGTGTTGTTAGCTGAATGTTCATATGTATATAGCAGATGAATGGTAGTGGAGTTTGATAGAATACGAGCAGATGTTGTTTTAGAACGTGATGGATGCGGATAAGCAATAAATTTAGCTGAAGAAGGATGAACGCCTGATTCCTTCAGAGTTCATCTGTCTCTCTCCTTGTGCGTTTTCATTTTTTAATTTCTATACTCCTTCTTCATTATTCTATTGAGAGCAATTGCTATAATTGCAAACTGAACTTTACATTTATGTCCCTGGTCTAATTCATTTATACATACAGCCACTTGACTTAAGAAATCGTTACGGACAACGTGCAGCCTTAATTAATAAATATTTAATTAAATATTATACATTGATAAACTTTTATCTATCTATAATAGTATATATATTAATATTATTATTATATATTATTATTATTACTATTATATCATTTATATATATATATATTCTTATATTATTATTATATATATATATATTATTATAATGATTATTAGTAACTGTTATTATCTATAATTTTATATATTATTACATTTATAGTTATTAGTATGATATACTTAAGTTATTGTTGATTTAACATGTATATTATATTTAATATATTTTTCATTAATAACATATTATCTAAACATGAGTAAACCTATTTACTAGATGATTTGTAATATAATCTTTTGATCCGCTAAATAATCTGTAGGGAGGGTTTGTCGAACCCATCGTCTTCATGTCTATCGCCTTATTATAACTTATATTATCTATATCATAATATTCCTAAGGGAACCTATTATATAATACCAACCTCTCCTTCTTATATCATTTTATTTCCTAGTATATTTTTATTTATTCTTTCATGTCTTATGTAATTGTATTTAGATATATACTTTTATTGATAAAAAAATAATAATAATAAAAATTAATACAAAAATGAAATTATACAATAAATTTATAAAAAAATAAAAATAAATGTTAGTGACAAAGTGTATGTTTTCAGAACAAATAAAAATATATAATGTATAATTGAAGAGGAGAGAGGAGTATGAAAAGACTTTTAAATTATGTCTTTTTCAATTCAATCGTCGGTCGTTCATCGTGTCATCGTATACGGTCATTCGGGCATATTTGCTCTTACATGTCATCGTCTCGTCATTGCAAAATTCATAATGTCCATCATATGATATATTTTAGTATTATATTATATATATATATAATTATATATATATAAAATTTATACAATTAATATTAATTATATATATATAATCATATTTAAATATTAAAAATATATAAAAACATTTTATATTTAAAAAAATATAAAATATATGTAAAAATAATAAAAATTTATATATATAATATATTTATTAGTATATATTATATATAATATATATTATATATATAATATACTTTCCATTGGACCAATTTTTCATGCTTTATTCAGCAGGTATCATGGGTATTCTCTTTTCCTATAATGTATTTGTAGGATTTTGGGCAATCCTTTGGTATCCTTAGGAAATATTCGGATAAATTCTTCAGGGCAAGTTTCTAGATTGCATCAGCCATACTTTTCCTAAAGGAATTAGTGTGGATTCCTGTAAATCCATAAGGATACATAGAACCTTGGTATGACATATGGATTCCAAGGAATTTCCTGGGATTTCAAAATTCCTATTTATATACAGTTTTTCCCTATTGGTAACTGAAACCATATAGAGATATGATACTATAAGATTTTTGTGGTGGAGACCTTAAATTTTTATTGCAATTTTATACTGATGAAAAAGAGTGGATGACAGTTGAAGTATAAGTTCGGAAGTATTGTTTATGTGTTTGCGATTAATTCGGCGAGATCTCCGCGCAGTGTTTTAATATATCAGTTGTGGTGTGCAGCCCATTTATTGCAAGACACGTATATTTATCCTATCTCGGTTAGCTTGTGCACCTTTGGACTAACATGGGGCGAAACGTCTACTGCTAGGATCGCGAATGAATAAGATATATAATATAAAGTTAAGGATATCAATAGTCGTGAAATGTTTTGAGGGGAGTGGATATTGTGGCTGATGAAAAGGACCCATCCCGCTCGGTCCATACGCCGGCTGGAGTTGGTTTTACATGGCTGTGAAGTTTTTAGCATTGGGTAATCGGTTACTGTCGATAATAATCAAAGCGATCAGTTAAAACGATCCATAGAGAATGGAGCAAGGATAATAATAAGAAGATTTGTGTATGCAACGTTCATATTAGGAGTTCTGTGTTAATAGGCTCCCGGGAAATAGGTAGAAATTACAGGATCTAGAACACGAGTGACAAAGGTGTGCACATAAGGGAGATGGAAGTGAAGCACTCATAGTTAACAAACGGAGTAGGAGCTGCCATTAACAAACAGATCAAAACGTCGACTTAGTAAACTTCCTGGAGGCAAGTATTGAGCGAACGTAGGTCGGTGGACAGATGATTGTGTGCCCACTGCATGAGTTAATTTGAAGAGGCTAGAGAATAGGGGAGAGATATATGAATGAGTATTCTGTCTCCCTATCATAATCAGGTTAGTGGCGATTTATATTTCGACTGTTGAAGAAGTCGTGATAGGAGGTTCGCAAACCCATATGTTTGGTGTGACATATGATTATTGTTGAATACGTTTTCAATAGGTGTAGCAGACCCTTCCATTGAAGAGGGTGGGCCAGTATGTTATAATATTATGAGGATAGTATTTTTGAGAAAACTGTCTCTATGCAGGTTTATGTTGGAAGTGGATTCAGTTGGGGAGGAAAGACTGAAACGGTCTCGATGAGGAGGAGCAAGTGTTTTTTTGGTGGTAAGGATAGTTGTACACGGTGTTTATATTTTTGGGGAGGGATGGGGAGTTTCATGGCATTTGTGGAGTGAGATTCGCATATAATGCGAAGTAGATTGAGATCACCAAGTTCAATCTTATTGGCTGGATTGATTGGCAGTTCAGAACGCAACCAGGTGTGTCATGTTGGGATGGAGTGATATATAATGCAAGCCAAGAGATCAGAAAGGCATTGGCTAATCTGGATCTAGTGTCCATAGAGGTGTGCAGAGAAGTGAAAGAAGTGCATTTTTTGTGAGAAGTTAGAGGTTGCGATATTGGGTCCGGGTTCGGAGGCTGAGCTAGAGATTGTCAGTGAACTATCAGGTGGGTTATTTTGAAAGCTGGACATGTTTGGTTAAGGATTGGAATCTATGGGCCATTCGTGCCGCAGCTAGATTTGAGGCTGTGCCCTGTTTGGTTAACGGCTTCCCTCATTCATTTTTCGGAAGCGCAAGAATAGAGAGAAAGGGGTCTTACCAGACTCTGGAAGCTTCCCCACTCTTCTCCAAGGCATTGCATCTTAAGGAGTGCTTGGGTAGGAATCGGAGAAGGTTTAGGAGGATTCAGAAGAGCTGAATAATCCGCAAGTTGTCAGGTTGGTGGGTTGTTCCATAGCTGTGATTGTTTGGGTACAGTCATTTGAAGCCTTTGTCTCAAGAATAGACTTAATTATGACGAGGTCTCTTTTGAGTTGCATTTTATACATCTGGAGTGTGTGTTTTGTTTTTAGAATTCGGATTTTTGTATTTTAGCGAATAGTTTTTGCTTGGTGTAATCTTTTCGTTGTGTTTAGGAACATTTTTTTCAGGATTTGAGGTAGGTTGGAAGACATTGAGATAAATAAGAGAAGTTAATCGGCAAAGAAAATACTAAACTTCAGGAAGAATAATAAGAACAAAGTGATAAAATTGCATAAAGGCAAATGTCTTCAAGTTTGATTGGAATGAACAACTTATTATAAAATTGTATAGGATGAAATAACTAAGTAAATGCGGAAGTAGGGTTGTTATGCTATTTTGAAGGGTGATTGATAGGCTGCCTTTTTGTATTTATTAGAAGGTTGTATATGGCTACTTGGGCATATTACTGTATTGTCTAGTTTCGCTGAATTTAGGGGAGCAGAATACGAGTCGTAGTCAAATGGAATTAGACACGTGAGAATAGAGAGAGCTGACGCAAAAGCTTCGTCGGAAATAAGAAATTCAGACATTTGATTCATTTGGAAGTAATATCTGTCTTTGAGCATGTTAGACATTAATTTTTTTATATAATAACCTCGATACTTCACTGTTCAAACCCACGAGTAAGAGTACTGGACATTATTATAAGAGAGTTAAAATGTAGGAGTCGCATCCCAAAATTATTTTAGCAGTGTGGTGTGATTTCACAGGAATCTGAAATCTTCTCGTAAAACTGACAATGTCATGCGGCCTAAGTATTTTCGGGTATGACAAACGTTGGATTTAAATAACTCTGGTCGGGGAATACGTGAACACAGCTTGTAATATCTTTTTTACCTTTGAAGGTGGATAGGGGGAATTAAAGGTCAACAGCAGGAATTTGCAGGCGTACATAACGGAGAAGATAAAGACGGAAGGACGCAATTATAAAAATTTTGACGGCAAATATTTATTTTACGGGATTTTTTTAATGATAGCAATTTTCGTTTTTCCTTTCTATAAAATAGCGCCTTTGGATGCGTTTCTTATTTTCATCAGAGGTGGAAATAGAGGGATATTTCCGAGGAGCGTTAAGTATAAGATGAAATTTGATTCCGGATGTAGCTTGACGGAAGGGACCATTCTCATAATGTGAATGAGGAGTCTTAAGCTCTAAGCTTTCAAGTGCATCGCTAGATAATGGTTTTGCCTCAATAAGAGCTTGAGGTAGACATATAGATATATCTAGATAAAAGACAGATCAAAGAATAAGATAGAGGAGTTAGCTATGGAGTAAAATAAAAACGGCCACTTATTGATAAGGGGTGCCGTTATTAGGATTCCTCTGGCATTTGGGTCAGTGGGAAGTTCCAGGGATACACAAAGCGACGAATCGCTGGAGGTTATGCAGAGGACTTTAGGTGTAGTAGAATTAATAAAGCGAACACTTTGCTTGGTTTTAAGAAGTAGAAGGACGAGGTGGAAAGTCAGGCTGGAAACCGACTGGTGGTAGATTTTTAGTTGGACGTTGTGCATCAGCCTCGGTTAAATACGATATACACGCATATTATTTATATTATATATATATAATACATATATTATATATAGTATATAATATATATATATATATTTTACATAAACATATAAATATAATATAGAATGCTTTGACAAATTGATAAAAGGTTTATATTACTCTAAAATTTTAAATAAATTGCCTTGAAACTGCCACTCTCTCAGTACCGTTGAGGGCAACTTCAAAATAAAATCAAAAATACTTTATTGAATTAGAGAGGGGAAAATAATCGAAGAAAAATCCTTAAAAGGTAATTCGATATTAAAGAAATTTAATTTCAATAATCGAAAATTTTGTTCAATAGTAATTATTTGTTAATTTTTTGTTGCATTTTTTAAAAATATATTTCGGAGTGCCGTTTTTTTTTATTTGAAAATATAGTATTGAATTATTATATATATAAATTAAATATTTATATATATACTAAGTTATATATATAATATAAATAATAATATAATTTATATAATAATATAATTTATATATTAATATATATATTACCGATATATATAATATCTGCAGAACAAAGCCTGCGTCTATTTACTTTAGTTGTTGATTCTGAGGCGTGCACACATCCTGACTGAATGGTGGTGACTGTAAATATAAATAATATAATATAATATCAATAACTATATCATATATAATAATAATATATATAATTAATATATATATACAATATATATATAATATATATATAAAATATTATATATATTATATTAGAGGTGTAGCGGATAGTCATTTTTTTCCATACCGATCCGCATTAATTTTTTTTGCGGATAGTATTCATCTATGAAATATGAGAAACATGTCGTGCACGATACCCATTAATATATATAATAAATAATATTTAAATACTTAATAAGTACTATTATAATTATATATAAAATAATTATATAATCAAAACTATAAAATAATAAAAAATAAAAAAATAATTAAACAAATATATATAGTAAGGGACTTTAGGATGGACGACGAAATTATGCTGGAGATCCACATAATGATCATCTGCAAAGAATGACGCGTCCAATAGACTTTTCTAAATCCTAGATAAAAAACATTTTCTTGAGGCACGTGTTTTACAGAGGGTTAAATTAAATTTAGGATGCAAATAATGATGAAAGCGTGCTAAAGCAAAAATCGACGCAGCAATAAAGCAAAAGATAAGAATACAGATACAGCCTTACATCTGTCTAGCGTTATGATTGCTGAATAGACGTTTTTTGACTTACCTAGGCAATGCGTCTCTGTTCAAAAGACAGGTGTACAAAAGCAAAACAATTGTAAAATACAAACTTTGTATCAGAATCAATAAACGATCACTGGCTTTGTGGTGTGAAAAATTGTAAATAGTGTTTCCAATCTTTTTCAGAAATGTTCAAATTTCTATGCCAAATAACAGTGTGCTCATAACCTGATGCAAAAATTTTATGTGTTGCAGATCTACATTTATGAGAAGAGAAGCAAACTCTTCCCCTGAAGGGATACAGAAAGTTTTGACTATTTATAAGCCTGATTTGTGAATTATAATTAATCACTTCAGACATATATAAACCTATTTTTACCAAAATGGGCTAACAGGAGGCATTGAAAGACGGTTGGTGGGGCCACAAATGAGATATTGGATACAAGATGTTCCACATGCACTATAGAGAAGGGTGATATATATTATATATTTATAATATATATAATTTATAAATATATAATAATTAATATTATATTATATAAAATATAATTATTAATATATAATATATATAATAATTTATTATATACTATATATAGGATCCAAATTTTTGGTTTCGGGAACGGAACTTTCGGATAATGAAACCAGTTACCGACACAACTAGGAAGAGTTCCGGCAGAAACAAACGGAATTACTTAAGACTTTCAGCTCAATTATTCAATCAAAAGTGCGTTTTATGAGCCCGATGAGCCGGGGGCACACGATGCAATATGATTATCAGATGAACGTTTGCGAAACTTCTACAAGATACACGATAAAGAACGCTCAAAAAGATAAAGGAGCACGTTATGATTAATCACCCGCATCACTATCGGCAGATTAATCAAGGTGGCTGCGCAGAAGAATACTTTGTTTAAAACAAATAATAATTTACAAAAAAAGATAATGGAAATCGGATTTGCAAATTTCATTAAGTACTTGTTCAACTTATTAATATATAAGGATCACTATTGTATCGATTCTAAAGATAGATACATATAGATATAAGTATTGCTTACATTGCCAGTGATCTGACGGGGCCTCGGCTTTCAGGTATCTTAACTATACAATAATATAATATTCTCGTGATTGGAAGATTAATGACAATTTTAGTTTCCCAATGAAGCGTTTCCGGAGTCGAATTTATGCACCACGGGTGGACTCGGCTTTACTGAAAACGCAGCATATTATTCTACTTAAAACAACTTGTCTGATTAACAAGTGGATATTCATAATATAAGAAGTAATCATGTCAGTCATTGGTCTGAATCCTACATGTGAGCTCATTAGTTCAATGAAGACACAACTTATGATAAAGCGGTTCCTAATATTATTACGTAAAAAGGAATTAACTAAACATAGTGCGTTTGCCAGAAACGTGCAGCCGTGGCAAATCTATCGACGCTTTCGATATGAAAAATTAAATTAACAATCAGAGAACAGAAAATTTAGCAGTACTGGAACGGCAGAGAGAGCACCGTAGATAAAGTGGCATTGTATCCTCTTATTCATGCCGTATATCGGGGGGCAGGGGCCTTGTCCTAAATCTTGGCGAAATCAAAATTATGTTTGTAAACTGTTGATAGGTTTAGTGAAAACTGAAAGATTACATAATCGATAGATAATGAAGAGTAATTATTATTAAACGATTATATATATATATATATATATATAATGTAATATATTATATTATATATATATATTTAATATATAATATATAATATATTTATATTTATAAATTATATATAATATATTATATAAATACAATATAAAA
>JABUQX010022002.1:0-12500 GCA_015478945.1 Trachelipus rathkii
AAACACTTCCCTTACAGGTCCAAGTACCAAGAAGTACGGCCACACTTGAGACTTGTAAGGTCTATGGATATTTAACCACAACTTTTGAAATCAACAAATGGAATTAATGATCCACCTTGGAAAACTTGAATTCAACCACACAAGTATACTAATGTTTTTTTTCTTCTTCCGTCCGGCCAAGCCAGCTTTCCTCCGTCATGTTCATGACGGGTGGGGAGGTAAATGTAGAGAATTACATTGTATGGCTATATCCAAGTATTTTGTTTCTTCTTTTCAGTAACACTGTATAAGATTGAAGCATGTTCTGTGAACTCTACATATATTTACCTAATCAATTGTTAATCCTTATTTTGGTAAGAGTTAAATTTTTCACTCAACAGATGACATTGTTATATACCTGATATTCATGGAGTGTCTAGTGTCATTTTGTGAGTATGATTTTCTTTCTTTTTCTTTTTAAGACCACCGATTTTGTATGAGAACCTCAAGTTCATCAGCTACAGAGTACACTCCCTTAAGGCTGAAATTTGTCCTCTTACTTATTAGTACCAAGCTGATTCTTGAGGTAATTTACTGATAATTTCATATGTTTTAAATGCAAATATTAGTTGTTCGGAAATAAAGTAATGAAGAATAGTATAAACCTCTAATTAACGTTGAAAATTAATGAGTTAATGATAGATTTATTCTATTTTAGGTTCAGGCCGAGGGGTCCTGTCTCACTCATCTCCCTATAATCTACTTCTACTACAAGATAACTCTACTCTTCACTGTATTTCTTACACACTTACAAGGATGGCTAAAGATAATATAAACATTGGTTATTTAATAATATTTAATATTTGTACTATATATGTCTATGAAATAACCTACGAATGTGTAGGGTGAAGATAATAAACTTAAACATTACAAATTACCCTCGTATCTGTGTCAGTGCAAGTGAGTGATAATATCCTCAGAACTATTGGATATTAAGTTATCAAATACAAATCAATTGATATTTAATGTTTTGTATTTTTGTTGACAACTACCTTAACATGCTGTGTAGTTATTGACCAATGATACTCTCAATTAGTGAGTAGTATTATATACTAATAGCTACTTAATTTATAAAGGTTTATACTTTGTATATTTTTTTCATTTAACACTACTTTATATAGTTTAATAGTATTGTGTGAACAATTAGTTCTAACTTTTGACAATACAATACCATTAATATTGTTTGTACATTATTTATTATATAGGTTTAAATTATAAATTAAGCTATTACTCCGTTAAATCATAAATTATGGCATTGTACCCCTATTTTATGTAAATTAGTTATTATTTAGGATTAAGTTATTTACATTATTTACATAATTTAAGCCCCTTTACTAATTCATTTCATCCACATCATTTACTTATCATTCATTTCATGTACATCATTCACTCATCATTTATTTCATCTACATCATTACCCCCTTTACGACTGTATTATGTCAATAAGTGGAAAGAAGGTGGATGATTACAAATTTATCTGTAAAAATAAGTTAGGTGAGAGGTGGTGCTATCATTACTTAAATTTATATAATTTATTTAAACTACGTTTATTTATAAATTAATTAATAAATAAAAATTGAGAATAAATAAAATACACTTACCTTAAATTATTTTGTCCTTTAAGCTGAAAGGGGTACACATTTATGCATATTTCTACTTTGGTGATTTGGTGTTGGTGTGGCTGAATAACCTCTGAAGCTATATTCTTCTTTCCATTAACATCTTGCTGGACTGTCCTGTAAAGAAATAAAGAATCATTAATAAATCTATCACTTAATTAAATACAAACCAAAATTACACCACATTCTTTTATCAATGTCACTAAGAATCTAAGTTTTTTTTTAAACAACTACCTTGACTTTAATCTTCCTTAATAACCACTAACCCACTGTCTTACTCTTCCCTTGTCTCACTTGCCTAAACCTAATTGCACACATTGACTCATTAAATGACCTAAAGCATCCTAAAATTGCCTTTGCTTCGCTTTTAATAAATGATGTTCTGACTAAGCCTTGAACTCTGTGTGCTAAGCTAAAGCTGCTATTAATTTGTGTTTTAAAACTTAAAGGTAATTATCATCCTACCTGTGCATTACCCTTTATTTTTTTGCTTTATTCCTGAATGCTAATCCCTTGCTTATCTTTTTCATGTACGCTTGAGCGCTGCTGGAATTTTTGTGTGAAGTTTTTTTTCTACAAATTCTGAAGCATCGTGTTTGCATGCTGTCTTTATCCTTAATCATCCTAGCAATATAAGATAGAGGCCACAACATATCTACTGAGAAAGGTTGGTAGCGAGAGTTTTAGTAACTTTAAAAATTAATTATTTTAGGGTTGTCGATTCCATTATATTGAATAATTTCGCTTCCATTGTAAAACCAATTACACTGGTTTTATCATACTTATCATACTTCAGCTAACCCCAAAAACACAAAACATAAAAATATATATATATATATATATATATATATATATATATATATATATATATTATATATATATATATATATATATATATATATATATATATATATATATATATATATATATATATATATATATATATATATATATTGAAGTGGTAGACTGGTCTGAAAAAGGAAGATTATTAGATAAGATAGTGGAAAACCAACTCACCAAAATCTTCTCTTCAATCAGGGGTGCTTCTATGTGCATGCAGTGGGCCGAAACAAGCGACTACTGCCCAAGGTCACCAAAGCACTCCCTAACTAGACACTGCCTCTTCAGCTATAAGCTACGTCTCAAAATTGGGTCGTATTTCTCCGCTCACTGAAAAAATAAAACACGAGCAAGCAAGGTGCAAAACCAAGCAAATTCAGGCATAAACAAAAAATGAGATACTCACACAGGGTGTTATACCAAGCGTGCGCAGTTGCAAGCAAAAATAGTAAATGGGCAAAGAAAGACAGCCAAATTTTACAGATATAAATATATTTAGTTATTTATCATAAATAAGTTAAGTATTTACACTAGTTTTATGCAGTTTAAATCTGGGTTTTTCTCACTTACCAACATGCACAACTCCTTTCATACTAAACCTCTATATATTGATGCAATGCACGATAATATGCCCCTAATTATTTTGTTAATTTGTTTAATAACCAAACAATAAATAATTTAATAAATAATAATTTAATTAATAATCTTTAAGATTTAAACATAAATATTTTAATTAATAATTTGGATGATGGTAGATTAATGAGATGGATGGGAAAACGCAACTTAAGTTCTAAGTAATATTACAATAAGGGAAAATAACTGTTATGGAAATGCAAAGAAAAATGGCTGTAACTCTTTGCTTAAAGGTTTCTTGAAACTTTAATGAAGACTTGTAAAATAGTTCACTCCTAAGATAGTTGAATTCAAAAATTCTTGTTTGTCCACAATTTGTCTCCAAAACAATTCCCTGTTGGTTGAAAAGATCAACAATGAAGAAAAATAAGGATAAAGCATTCAGTCTTTTCTTTTTAAGTCAAAAACCACAATTTGGTTACCTTGGATAAGGGAATTGTTCACTTTTGGTTTTTATAATTTTCCTCAAAAATAGGCGAGTTGTTTTCTCTTGTGTGTTCCTTTTCAAATAAAATGGTGGATTTTAATTTTGTATTATCACACTTCTCTGATGTTTTGCTTATCACTTTGATGTATCATCACTTTTTCACTTCCAAATAATTGGTCTTTTTGAGATCTTTATGATAGTTTGTATCTTTTTCACTTCTTTAGATTTCCACACTTTAAATGTCACAAGTTTGTATCTTTTCACTTTATTTCTTACTTTAAATGTCACAATAGGGTAAATATCTTTGTTTAATATATTTATAATTCGTCCATGAACATATATAATGTCAATTCTAAAACTCTTAACAAAAACTGTTGAATAAATAATCAATAATCCTCATCAATACTAACTTTGCAAATCTGAAAAATATAAGAATGTAGCACACCTCTTCATACCTCCCCACCCGTTGTTGGGACAACAACGCAGGGATGACTTTGGGTTCATTTCCTAAAATAATTCTTTTCTTTGCTTTATCCAGTAATCCTTGGTTTCCACTTTTTTTTTTTTTTTTTTCAATATTGTTTTTTATGAAATATTTTTTTTTATTATTTTTTTTTTTTATTTTTTTTTATTGTTAAGTGTACGTTATTAAGTTTTAATTATTGCTTTCTTTTTCTTTCTAAAATAAAGGGTTGAACAAATGGAAGATCCAAACAGGCACCTTTTGATCTTGTATATGGTTTTTCCAAAGGAGTATTCCTCCTACTTTCCTCAAAAACACCATCATTTAACTCCTCAGAAAAACCCGAAAAGTCTGTTTCTATGATAGGAGTAGGAGTCTCTTCATTTATTGGAGTGTTACTCCAGGAAATTCGCCTTCTTACTTCTAAATCTCCCAATCTGATCTCTCTAGTTGATAATGGACTTAATTCTTCATTGTCAGTAATGTCACCATTTTTCTGCTCTTTAAAAACTCTGTAATTTCGTAAAGCACTTCTACTCTTTCGGTAATGGCCTAATAAGAATTCCATCAAACGGGGTGATGGAGTACTATTTTTCATGAATACTGGCATAGATGTCTGATTCATCAAGAACGAAGATAACTCTGGGTCTACACCCTCTGGGATTATATTAGACAATTCTTTATTAAGGGATGCTTCCAAGGAAGGAAGTATAACATTTTCTGCCATTTGAAGATTCCTCTTCATCTGTTCTAACAATCCCTCACATTTCCTCTTGGTGTCTTCATCAATATCAAAACCTTCAAAATCTGTATCATCTTCATCTAAGTCAAATGGGTCAATGACAATATCTTTATGAATGTCCACTTTTGGACGACCAGGAATTTCTTCCACTTCCATTGGAGGCACAACTGGCTCAGGTTCACCTAAATCCATGGCCCACTTTTGGAAAAGAGGATTGTTTTCTAGATAATGGGGTGGTAATATCCACCGCCTGAGTTGTCTATGATGCACTTTAAATTGTTTTCCTTCTTCAGACTCTATGATATATGTTACTTGATTGTCATTCACCTGGATAACTTCATATGGGCCATAGTAACGTGGCTTAAATTTATTTGTGACTAAGTCCCCAGGTAAATGTATCTTTAATCCTACTTTTTGATGAATTCCATAAGGTTGAAAGTGGGCATGCCCAGGCTGCCAATACATTTCATTCCTTTTCCACGATAACCCCAAATGTGGGGTGTGTTGTTCTTTTAAAATGTATTCACAGGGTGACAATCCCAACTGTGAATGCTCAGTATGGTTGTAAATCAAGACTATCCTAGGCAATTCTATATCCCATTTTGTATAATCTGTAATTGACATTCTCAAATATTGAATGATGGTTCTATTTATTCGCTCTACAGCACCATTAGAAGATGGTGTGTAAGGAGTGGTTAGGATATGTTTTATGTTATTGAGCTGCAGCATCTCTTCGAACACTGGCCCAATAAATTCCCGGCCATTATCAGTTAACAATCTCTCGGGTATATTAGGTAAATAAGGAAGCATTAGCTGTTGGAAAGTGTTTGTGACTGTGAGAGATTGTTTATTCTTTATTGGAACAGCTGCAATCCATTTGGTATGATGATCTACCAGGACTAAGGCATAATTATTACCTTGTTGAGTTTTGGGAAGTTGTAGAAGGTCCATGGCAACCAATTCAAAGGGGAAATCAGTAGTGATCTTGATAGTAGGTGGTGTGTAAATAATATTTGCTGTTTTTGAAGCTTGGCATTTATAGCATGTGGTGGTTATGTCATAACAAATATTATAAATTTTTGTATGCCACACATATTTGTTAACTAATGAAATCAATTTATTTTTTCCTATATGAGCAAAATTCACATGAGCCATAATAGCAAGGTCAGTGAGGATAGTAAAAGGGACAATGTATGCACTTTCATGAGACTGATACTTATTTATCTTATACAAGGTGTCATCTCTGATAAAAATGTACTTTTTGAATCTGGCAAACTGTTTAAGATTACCCACTAAGGGTCTCTGGTATTTTATAGCTATATATAACCGCCTCAATAATGGATCTTGTTTTTGAAAATCACGTACTTCCTCAGGGGTTAAGGCTATGGCATCCACATTTGGATCCTCATGTTCAATAAGTGATAATTGGCGGAACTTAATTACTGGTGATACCTCCCCACCAGTATTTAACTGGTTACTTGCTTTTTGGACTGTTTGTGAAAGAGTGGGTTCTGGCTGTTCTTCTAAAGATTCATTTAACAATTCATACTCTTCAAACCCCTCATCTGCCTTCACAACCTTGGCTTGGGGATTTATCTCTTGTGGAAGCTCTGTTCTGGTCAACAAATTGTAATGTACTCCTCCAAGACACAATAACCAACAAACTTTAAGGGTCTGAAGATTTCCAAATTGTAAGGGTTTAGAATTCCCATAAAATACTAGAACTTTTACTTGGTACAAATGACTGAAAGCTTCTATTGCTTGTACAATTGGTAACTGACCTGGATATTTTAAAAGTTGTAATTGCTTAGTAAGTGTTTTGTGATTTTTACCTGTAGGTAAGTTGTAACTCTTGCGGTTCTCTAATAGTTCTTGAATAACTGCTCCCCGAATGGTTAAATGTTGATCAGGAGCTCCAAAGAGAAATGTGGAAAAACATTGAAATAGAGAATCTCCTCCCCCAGGCATCTTTACTTCCAAGCACCCAGCAGGAATTTGGTTCACTACTGAACCATTCATATCAGTATCAATCGATGGTACTGGTGATCGTGAGAGGGCATCTGCCACTACATTGTCTTTGCCAGGTACATATATTAACTCATAGTCAATATCGTTAATCTCTTCTAAAGTTCGTGCTACCCGTTGATTAACCAAAGTCATATTATTCAAGAATAGTAATGGTTTATGGTCTGTATGTATAAGGATCTTGATTCCATACAGGAAGGGCTTCAAAGATCGAACAGCCCAACGGATGGCAGCTATTTCTTTCTCAGTAGTACTATATCTTTGCTCAGCTTTGGAGAATGTTGTGGAGATATAGGCTATTGGTTTTACTTCTCCCTGTTGCTCTTGGGACAAGCAAGCACCTGCACCCACATTAGAAGCATCCACATGTAACAACAATGGTGAAGCGTTTGATGATCGATCAGGATAAGATAACAGTTGTGGGTCTATCAAAGCTCTTTTAAGTTCTTCAAAGGCTTTTTGACATTGTGATGTCCATTTTAAGGTTTTCTGGTTCAGGAGTTCGAAAAGAGGTTTTGCAACTTCTGAACACCTGGGGATATGTCTGCGGTAAAAATTTACCATCCCAATAAATTGTCTAAGTTTACGAACGGTTGTAGGTGCTGGAAAATCCATAATACCCTGTAAATTCCTTTCTAATGGAACCATTCCCTTTTCTGAAACCAAATGCCCCAAATATTGGACTTGTTTTCTCAACATAAAAGTTTTGGCTGGTTTGATCTTAAATCCAGTGTCCAGGAAGGCTTTTAAGACCTTTTCCAAGATTTCCAGATGTTTATCAAAAGTTTCACTAATTATCAAGACATCATCTAGGTAGACCATTGTCTCTGTCCAGGGTATATGTGACAACGCTATTCTCATGCCGCGCTGAAAAGTGGCAGGCCCGTTTTTGACACCAAATGGCATCCTGAGAAATTCCCAATGCGACAAAGGTGTCGTAAATGCAGTCTTTTCAATACTCGATTCCTCCATCTCCACCTGATAATAACCTTTGACCAGATCAATGGTCGTGAAGTACTTCATTCCTTGGAGGCTAAATAACATGTCAATTAAGTTTGGTATAGGGAAACTATCTCCCTTTGTTATTTTATTTAAGGACCTATAGTCAATACATAACCTAATGGTACCATCTGGCTTACGTATAGGTACTACCGGTGCGGAATATGGTGATTTACTCCGCCTGATGATGCCATCTTCCTCCAGTCTTTTACAACACTCCTCTATTTCTTTCAATACTGGACCTTGTAATCGTCGTACAGGGACCTGTACAGGCTCCTCTGTAGTTGTTTCAATCTTATGCTTGATCACCGAAGTACAACCAACATCAGAATCATTCAAACTCAAAACTGAAGGATAGTTACTTAAAAGAGTCAAAACTTGACTTCTCTCTGAAGATGTTATATCAGACTCACTCAAACAAAAAGACTCATACAGTGTCTCTAATGTCCACTCCTTTTTCTCAACCACTTCCTGGTTGGAAAGTTCAACTATATTTATTGATGGATCGTCATCAATAACCTCTACTTTGCCTATTTGTTGGCCCTTTTTCAACTTTTTCATACTATTTGAAGTGTTGCTCACAATGATCACTGCCTTGTTACCTATTATGTTTAATATAGAGGCGTTTATTTCAACTTTGTCATTCATTTTACCCTCTAACAAAATAAGCTTCATTAATAGCATATTAGTTTTATTAATCTACTTCCAGAGCTGTGCTACTTTTGGGTGGTATCTTCACATTCTCAATCAAAGTACAAGTGTATGAAGGAGGATTATTTTTTCTAATATCTGTGGATACAGTTACAACTTTATTTCCTTTGCGGCAAACCAATTCACCCTCATGGGGGTCTGGCAGTAAATGCTCTTTCCGTAGAATATCATATCCTATTACTATGTCATACTCAGTAATCCCATCTGGAATTACGATCAATCTATGAGGCTTCAGTGAGTAAGTGGGTGATAAATCCAAAACAAGGGTAACTCCTCCCAAAACTGGAAAGGTTACCTGTCCAATTCCTGTAACTCTCTTATAAGGAGTTTCTTCTAATTGATATTTCTGTTTATTTAATTTATGATAGCAACTGGCTGATATTATGCTAATGCTGGCGCCAGTATCAACAAAAGCAGTTAGATCAACCAATTGTGGTTGATTATTAATACAGACGTGAATGATTAACGTGTCTTGCGTATCTTTTGTCATCCTTAATTTTATGACATCCTGGTCATCATCTACAGCCTCATCATCCTTTACTAAATCTTCCTCCTTTTCAACACCTACAGATTTTACAATTTCCGGTATTTCCAATTCAGTAACACTAATATTAATTTGATTCTGGGCAGGTGGTACACCATAACCATCTTGAGACTCTCCAAGATTTGAATTGTCATATGTGACTTCTTTATTGAGTATTGCCTCAGGCTCTGATGCGAGGTCTTCCACATCAGAGCGGTTTAGTTTCCCTGGCTCTCATTACAATCCTTTCCTAAGTGTGGTCCTTTACACAGAGGACAACAAAGATGATCATTGTTCCTATTTGGACAGTTCTGAACCAGGTACCGCCTGTCATTGCAGAAGTACCAGTGATTTTTAGATGTAAAACAATCATCATACACATGCCCCCTTTTGCCACAAAATTGACAAAAAGGTCGAGCACGACACTTTTCCATTGAATGCCCTGTTTTCTTACAAAATCCACATACTAAAGCTCTGTCATTGTCTTGACTTTCCTTTTTCTTCCAAGAGGGGCTTGGGGTCCATTCGCGCCTTGGGAACTCTCGGCTCCTATCTTTAGGAATTGCTCCCTGGTCCGAGTCTCTCACACAGGAACCATTATATCCCCTTGGTCCTGCGGTATTTGCTTTTTGTTGGGTAACTGTGTGGAAAGCCACCCCTGAATTTCCACAACAACAATTGTTTAAGCCAGAAGTGTATAGTTTATTTATGGGAGGACTCGATGTTAAATCAATAAGTTCATGGGAATTATCATTACCATTGCCTTTTGGTACTTGTTCTTGAATATTGGCATCAACTATCGCAACTAGTCGATCCCATGAAACCTTTATCCCCAAAGAGGTTTCTACTGTAGTCAATGTGGCATCTACCTGCTTTTTTATAGATTGTGGAAGACTATCCAAAAATCTTTTTCGGACAAGTGACATATTTTGCACATCCACTCCTGGAAATGCCTTTTTAGCTAAACCCTCAAGCCTCAAAGCATAAACGGCTGCTGTTTCCATCTTCTCCATACTAGCTTCCATAAACTTTTCAATCTCTCTCTTCTGGTCCTTTTCAATTTCTTCTCGCGACCACTGGAGCAACTTACTCTTTGCCACTTCATAACTGAATGTTCCTTGGACTACAGTTTGATAGACTTTTAATACAGGTCCTTCTAAATGAGAACCTAGTAGGGGTAACATTCCTTCTGAAGATCCTGGGAATGTTCTATGGCAATAATCTTCAAATCTCTCTAGAAACTGATACAATGTCTCACCACCATCCTGTTTATATTTTCCAGGTGGTATTACTCTTGGAGGCTTATTTATTGATAATGTTTGAATTAAGGTAGTAAGGGATTTCATCGTTTCACTATTCTGTGACAGGACTTTCTGCAACATTTCAATGTCCACCTTAGTATCCTGAAGTTCTGGTGGCAAAGGATCAGTTTGAGTATCTGTCTCTGCAACCGAAACAGAATTGTTTTGTGCATTAGCAGGGTTGTCAATTCCCTGATTCTCCTTCAAATACTCATTCATTTTGTCCATTTTGTGGACTTTGAACAAATTGATCGGTAAGGGAAAAAGAAGAAAAGAAATTCAAATGAAATGAAAGGGACTGAGATAAATTTAAATTGGAAAGTGCTTGCAACCCAAAAGGTTATAAAGGAAAGTGTTCAACTTGTGAACAGAAAAGTGACCATCAGAGACGTAGAGAACTACGCTCTGCTACCAATGAAGTGGTAGACTGGTCTGAAAAAGGAAGATTATTAGATAAGATAGTGGAAAACCAACTCACCAAAATCTTCTCTTCAATCAGGGGTGCTTCTATGTGCATGCAGTGGGCCGAAACAAGCGACTACTGCCCAAGGTCACCAAAGCACTCCCTAACTAGACACTGCCTCTTCAGCTATAAGCTACGTCTCAAAATTGGGTCGTATTTCTCCGCTCACTGAAAAAAATAAAACACGAGCAAGCAAGGTGCAAAACCAAGCACATTCAGGCATAAACAAAGAAAATGAGATACTCACACAGGGTGTTACACCAAGCGTGCGCGGTTGCAAGCAAAAATAGTAAATGGGCAAAGAAAGACAGCCAAAATTTACAGTTATTTATCATAAATAAGTTAAGTATTTACACTAGTTTTATGCAGTTTAAATCTGGGTTTTTCTCACCTACCAACATGCACAACTCCTTTCATACTAAACCTCTATATATTGATGCAATGCACGATAATATGCCCCTAATTATTTTGTTAATTTGTTTAATAACCAAACAATAAATAATTTAATAAATAATAATTTAATTAATAATCTTTAAGATTTAAACATAAATATTTTAATTAATAATTTGGATGATGGTAGATTAATGAGATGGATGGGAAAACGCAACTTAAGTTCTAAGTAATATTACAATAAGGGAAAATAACTGTTATGGAAATGCAAAGAAAAATGGCTGTAACTCTTTGCTTAAAGGTTTCTTGAAACTTTAATGAAGACTTGTAAAATAGTTCACTCCTAAGATAGTTGAATTCAAAATGATTTGTATCAACAATTCTTGGTCTCCAAAACAATTCCTTGTTTGTCCAAAAATTCAACAATGAAGAAAAATAAGGACAAAGCATTCAGTCTTTTCTTTTAAAGTCAAAAACCACAATTTGGTTACCTTGGATAAGGGAATTGTTCACTTTTGGTTTTATAATTTTCCTCAAAAATAGGCGAGTTGTTTTCTCTTGTGTGTTCCTTTTCAAATAAAATGGTGGATTTTAATTTTGTATTATCACACTTCTCTGATGTTTTGCTTATCACTTTGATGTATCATCACTTTTTCACTTCCAAATAATTGGTCTTTTTGAGATCTTTATGATAGTTTGTATCTTTTTCACTTCTTTAGATTTCCACACTTTAAAATGTCACAAGTTTGTATCTTTTCACTTTATTTCTTACTTTAAATGTCACAATAGGGTAAATATCTTTGTTTAATATATTTATAAATCGTCCATGAACATATATAATGTCAATTCTAAAACTCTTAACAAAAACTGTTGAATAAATAATCAATAATCCTCATCAATACTAACTTTGCAAATCTGAAAAATATAAGAATGTAGCACACCTCTATATGTATATATATATATATATTATATATATATATATATATATATATATATATTATATATATATATATATATATATATATATATATATATAATATATATATATATATATATATATATATTATATATATTATACTATATTATATTATATATATATATAATAATATTATATATATATATAAAATATATATATATATATATATATATATATATATATATATATATATATATATATATATATATATAATAGTATATAATATATTATATATATATATATACTATATATATATATATATATATATATATTATACCGTTATATAGTACTATATAATATATATTATATATACTATATATATACTATATAATATAATACTATATATTAT
>JABUQX010022002.1:20000-27500 GCA_015478945.1 Trachelipus rathkii
CATTTCCTAAACCCTCAGTTGATTTAACATCCAACCATACTTCCAACATCTCTTCTTCACCAACACAAAATCAATCATTATTTTTCACTTCGATTACCATCTCTACCTACACCAACTCTAGTATTACTTATGGATTACTCTTGTGTTTTAAAAAGAAGTATAACTTACACAACATACCTCTCTCTTCACAGAAATCAATCACCTTCCTACCATTTCTCATTTTTCTCCGCCACCCCAAAGCCACCTGTTTACCATCCCTTTTTTGATCACCTATCCAACCATTCAGGTCCCCCAACACGTATCAATCTGAAAGCTCCTACTTACCCCATCCAGAACATCATTCAAATATCCCAAAAAAATCGATACTCTCCAACATTTCCTCAGATGGGACCATACGTTCACAACCACACATTTACCTTGGACCTTTTCAAAGACTAAACTTTAACATTAGAACTTCTTGACTCACACCACACAAAGTTTCTACAGAGCTTCTGTACCACAGGGCACTCATCAAAATTGCAACTCCTCTCTCCCTCTCTAATTCTCTTCCACACCAGCACGGACACATTTCACACCACACCACTCAACTTCACCTTTTCCTTTCATCTTTGTTTCAGTCAACCAGCGGAGGCAAATCAAGAATTTGCCCTTTCTAAATAATCCATCACCTCTCTCCTCTTCTCCTCAAATTTATTTTTTCTGACATATATATATATATATATATATATATATATATATATATATTATATATATATATATATAATATATATATATATAATATATATATATATATATATATATATATATAATATTATATATATATATATTATATAATATAATATATATATATATATATATATATATATATAATAATATATATATATATTATAATATCATATTATAATATCTATATATATATAATATATATATATATTATATATATATAATATATATATATATATATTATATATATATATATATACTATATTATATATAAATATATAAATATAAATAGTATATATATATATACTATATAGATATTATATATTATATATATGATATATATATATTATATATATATATATATATATATAATATATTATATAATATATATATAATATATATATATATTATATAATATATATATATATATAAAATATATATATATATAGGCCGTATATATATATTTAATATATACTAATATTAATATATTATATATATATTATATATTATATTATATATATTATATAAGTATATATAAATATATATGATATATATATATATATTATATACTATATATAAGTATATATATATATTATTTATCTGTGTTTTGCTTTTAAATTTATTTCTTGATCGTCTTTTTTAAAAGCTTTCATCTGCATTTACCTGAGAATTTGCTCATTTTTGTTTTTTATGTCCCCCCCCCCCCTTTTTCCCTTCTTTAAATTTAGAGCGTAGTCCTATGAGTGGTGGTTGAAGTGTTAGGAAAGGTAATTGAATACTTTAAGTTACCATTTTAATTCTCGTTAATTAAATTTTAAAAATACCTTTGAAGATTGTCTATTATTATATATTTTGAAAATGTGCCCAATAATAAATATAATAAAATAATATAATAATAATAATAAATTAAATTATAATAATCATTCACAGACTAGAAGATTTTCAATAAAAAGCTCGATGAAGGCAGTTATTGAATATGAAGAATACAGATCAGAAACGAAAGTGAAAGAGTCGCAAAAATCAATTTTTTAGCAAAACGTGCAAGAAGACGCGACATTGAAGAGGAATTGGCAAGATCATCAGGATGACAATTCATTTTGTAGCATTAAAAAGCTCATAAGGGTAATAGTTAATTTGGGATGTTTATTAATTATTTTGTGACAAGTTGAATAGAAAATAATTCACTAGAGTCGGAAATCTGTTAAACATATTCTCAAAGTAACCTTACTGAAATGTTATTTAAATTTACTATGGTAATTGTGGAGCTGAGAGTAGCATGACGAAAAATCAATTTTTTTTCCAACAATCTTTTTTTTGTTATTTATATTTTTCCTACCCATGGTTGATGACGTTAACAGCATTGCCACATCTAATGCTTTTGGTTTTAGGTTCTAAAACTTGTTAGGGTTATGATAAGATTTGCTAGGTAGACACCGATTTTAAAAAGTTTTAAAGTATTTTTTATGTGGCAGTGTTGCATTCTATAACATCGAGTATAATTAAAAAAAAATCTGTTTTTATATTACGCTCCACAATTGCCTATACTTCTAATCTTCAAAGTAATTCTATTTTTATATTTATAAAAATAGAAAAGTTATCGCTCACAAGAGATCTAGGTAACACAAAAGATAAGATCAAATTACTAGAGTCTAGACTGAATAATAATTGCCAATTTGGCATGAATAGACCTCGATACCCTACAGGGTGAGTGAGCATAACAGTGAAGTCTGGGTTAGATAGTTAAACAAAGAATGGATGAAAATGTATCGAAGGATGAGTCATACATGTAAAATCTTGAAAGAGTTGATGTTTGACTTATGAGTTAAGGAGGGCAGTATCTTTTTGTAATTGTTCGAGTGTAAAGATAGTGATATAACAATTCATTATGAAAAAAATGATGTTGAGGGAGAATCAGTTTGGGTATTTGGTTAGTTAAAAAGCCCATTAAAAGTATTATGTATAGGGAAAGAAAATGGCAATAATAATATTTAAAGTGGAGCCAAAGAGAAGAGTTTGGCTTTAACAGATGGTAAAACAGCTAAGAATTCTTCATAAGAAACAAGAGGAGGAAGAAGGAAAGTTAGAGAAGAATGTACAGGAAGAAGAGGAAGCAGAAATATTATTGTTTTTCTATGGTGAAAAGGTTATAGTACAATGGAGAACAGTCTTTGTGCAATTGAACCTAGTTACCCATAAAGTTGCCATTTTTTTTGTATGTTTTTCAAAATGGAACCAACCTTTAGATAAAAGTTACCATAGCAATTATAATTGTTCGAACTAACTATCATTTCTTCTTTATAAGAATAACTTAAACTTTGAAGTCAGTATCTAAGTTTTGATGTCATGTGGGTTGGTTTCATTTTTGAGTAACTATTTCCAGTTCTAAAATGAAATATATATATAAGTAGCATCAATTTCTATACTGCTATAACTAGAATGACATGAAAGTTGCATTAATTTCTATACAGCTATAACTAGAATGAGATTAATGAAGCATCAATTTCTGTAGCTATAACTAGAAAGATAAAAGTAACATCAATTTCTACAGCTATAACTAAAATGAGAAGAAAGTAGGATCAATTTCTACAGCTATAACTAGAATGATATGAAAGTAGCATCAATTATGACAGCTGTGATTCACGAAGTTTCTATAACTTTTTTTTAAAATTCTTATTGGATGTTTTTGGGGTTTGCTTTATGTTTTTTGTTTTAGATTTTCCTTTCTTGATATGTTTTTTTTTTAATATTTTCTTTTGACAGTAATTTTGTTGAAATGTTTCTTATAAAGTAATATTTTATTTTTTAGGAATATTGGATTTAAGGGTTAATGGTAAAAATAGTTTCTCACCCTTCAAGTTATTTTGTAATTTTTTGCACATACGCTTTTTTTTATTCTGGGGTGTATTCCTGTAGTGGCCACTGTGGGGTTGCATCATTGGGATATTATAAATATAGCTGTGCTTTTTTAAAACCATTTAATCATTCAAAGGAAATCTTTCTATATTAATCTTTAAAATTCTAAGAGACCAAAAAGAATAAAAGAATCATTCAAGCAAGTCTTGTTGAACATTGTTGTTAGCTTAGATAGTTTACATTTTTTGTTTCAGTGGTAGCAAAGCGTAGTTCGGCGGCGCTCTTAGGGTTTCGGATGTGATAGTTTTTTTTTATCGGCTTAGATATGAATGATTCATCGAGCGGGAGGGGTGAGAAAAGGGAGAGAATAGATGTGAAAGGAATTAATTGTGTACTGTGTTTCAAGGTGATGGAGATGGAGCAATTGGTTATGAGGTGTGAAAAAAATGAGTAGAGTGGTGGTATAAGTTGGATGGAAAAGATTATGAATGTCATGGTGGTGAGATTCTAATGAGTCTGGGAGAAAAGGAGGTTGAAAGTATCTGTAATATAAATCTGGATAATTTAGGAAAGGATGATGGTGTGAAGAAGGTCTTAGAAGAATTGGATAAAAGATATGGTAAGGAGAAACAACGTGACAGGTATGATAGAATACTGGATTTTTTTATATTAAAAGAGGAGATAATGAAAGCATGAGAGGTGAGAGGTGATTGAAAGTGAGTGCAAGATTACTGGTAGAGTTGATTTTGGTTAGGATATGAGATGTGTACTTTTACCAGAAGGAGCAAATCTTGATACAAATCAGAGACAGATGGTGTCAGCATATTGTGGGAAGGATGCTTGGGAGTTTCAAAACTTTAAGAATGGTCTAATAAATGTGTGTGAGGGGTTAGGAGTGAAAGCAGTAGAAAGAAGTGGATGGTGGACAAAGGAAAGAAGAGAAGATGGAAATCACGAAAGGGGGAAAGTGAGTGAAGAATTAAGAATGAATTGGAAGAACAAATTTGGTGAGGTGATGAGATGTATTTTGTGTCGCTCGATGTATCATTTTGCAGCTCAATGTCCCAAGAGAGGACAGTATAAAAGAAGAGAAGAAGTAGGAGGTGCTAGAGGTGATTTCAATGTGGGAGAACAGGCAGGAAGTATGAGAGGGTATGGTAGAGGAAGAGGATGGATCAATAGGGATTCTCAAACAGGAAATCAGGCTTTTTATAGTGAAAGTGTAATTGAGAGAGAAAGAACAGATGAATATGAAGAAATATGTGCAATTGTGGATACTGGATGTCAGAAGAATGTGATAGGTGAGAAGTGACTAGGCTTAGTAGTAGGTAGTATGAATGAAAGGGATAGAGAGGATGTGAAAGAATCTATGATATGGATAAATGGGAAATATGTGTTTGGTGATTCTACTTATCAGGCAGTTAAAAGATTAAAAATACCGTGTTATGTGGGAAATAGAAGATTTTTTTTTGATAACAGATGTGGTAAAAGGTTATTAGGAAGGGAATAGTTGAAAAGTATGGATGCCAGTATAAATCTGAGGAAAGATGAATTAAATATAGGTGTTTTTAATAATATGAAAGTTAGATGTATGGTGAATAAAAAGGGACATTTGAAGATTTGATGCAAAATAGAATTAGGAAATGTGTAAATGGTTGGAAGGTGACTGGTGCAGTTAAATCCATGGTGAATGTGTTGATGTATAGTGGCTAAACTATGGTGTGGAATAATAACAAGTATAGATCTAAGTTGCAATCTGTTCAAGTGGACAATTAATCTTAGGGGCGTGTTAGGTGTGAAAAGAATTGATAAAACGAGGAATGAACGTGTTAATGAGTTGTGTGATTTGAAGAAAGAGGTAATTGAGAGAAAGAACGAGTGTGTATCGGGATGGTTTGATCATATGGAAAGGTTGGATGTATAGTGGTGAATGTGCTGGGAATCTACCGTCTGGGAGACCAAATAAAAATTGGATTAAGTTGGTAAAGGGATGTCTGAATGAAAGAAATGTGAGTTTGGCAGAGGCGAGAAGAGGTTCATAACTGTATTGAAAGGCGGGGATTTGTGAGGGGGTATGGTTGTGGAAATTGTACATGAATGAACACTTTGACGAGAAACCACAGTGAAGGCCCGTCGCAGTCTTATGAAGCCCTAAGATGGATTTTTTTTTTTACTGCGACGAGCTCTCTCACTTAAGGGTATGAGGGGGATGGTAGGAAGGGGGACTTTCTCTTCTACTTACGTCATGCTCTTCTACTTAATTAAGCTATTTTCCGTGCATGTTACGCACTCCTACCTCACATCTAGTGGGAAGAGAAGGGAGGAAGAATAATTATTATTATTATTATTATTATTATTATTATTATTATTATTATTATTATTATTATGTTGTTGTTGTTTGTTGGATCTTTTGCGGCACCTATTTTCTAGGAATTACTCCATTCTTCATGCTCCATCTTTACATCATGCTGATACGGGCCAAACTGGACTATGGTTGTGCCATTTATGGGCAAACTTTACAGTCGTACCTCCGTCTTCTTGACTCAATTCAGAACGAGGGCCTGCGGATAGCGACTGGAGAATTTCGATCTTCACCGAGGGTGAGCCTGGAAGTGGAGCCGGGGGTGATGCCCTTGTCTCTGCGGAGAGAACAGCTCATGTGCTCCTTGTTCCTCCGCATTCAGGTTCCTCTTTACTCTGGCTGGTCCTCTGTCATTGAATACGTCCCCCACAATCCATCTTACCGACCGTTTGCTCGGATTGTAAATTTCATCTTCCGTTTCCTTGACCTACCCCTCCGGATGTCATGCAGTTTCTTTCAATGCTTCCTCTGAACATGGGGTTTTGGACCCCCGTTGTCTGCTTTGGGATACATTCATTAACAAAAGCTGATGCACACCCGGCGACGTTGAGGGATTCTTTTCAGTCCTATACGGTGGTTCACTTGGACTCGGTCGCTGTACACTGACGGCTCCAAAACGGATGGGGGAGCGGTCGCTGTACACTGACGGCTCCAAAACGGATGTGGGAGTGGGAGCTTCGGCCGTTTTTTTTTCCCGACTTCAACCGTCCTCTACACTCTGCCAACTTTCCTCGTCAGTATTTTCTGCCGAACTGGTTGCGGTGACTATGGCAGTTCATAGGATGAGCGGCTTCCCATCAGTGGGTAATTACACAGTATTCTCCGATTCCAGAAGCGCCCTTCAAGCGTTGCTTGACCGGTCTTCGAGAAACCCTTTGGTCTCTACCATCCAGAGACTCCTCTGCTCGTTGCATGTGCAGGGGACAAATGTTACATTCTGTTGGGTCCCTTCCTATGTGGGTGTTCCGGGGAACGAGCTAGCTGACAGTGATGCTACCAACGTACTGCCAAATGAACAATGCCTTCCTCCTGACTTGCGACTGGGACGCCTTCCTGCTTCTGATTTTTATATATCCATTCGTCGCGGTTTCCTTTCTTGCTGGCAGGAATGTTGGTCGGAGGATAATCGTGGCGCCAAGCTACGTACCGTCAAGCCCCTCATTGGCCACTGGTCCTTTTCTTGCAGGAAAGTCGCCTTTTGGAGGTGGTCCTGGCTCAATTGCGAATAGGGCACACCCCAATTTCACCATGGTTTTCAACATGACGCAAGATGGAGAAACCATCAATTGCCCGTTTTTGTCTCCAGTTGCCGCTTTCAATTTTTCATGTGTTTGTAAGGTTGGCGATGCTCTTTCTGCCATTCGATGCACGTTCTTTCCCATGGGTTTGCATACTGTTCCTTCTCCAGTATCGCCTGAACGTAAACTTCTCTGAAATCTCGTCATTTTCGAAGGAGAATCGAGAATCGGTTATTTCTTCCTGTGTGGACTTTAAACATCCTCTATAAGATTTAATTCTCTCAGCGCGTTTTTTTATGTCGTGTTGCTAGGGACCTTCCCTGT
>JABUQX010022002.1:30000-35000 GCA_015478945.1 Trachelipus rathkii
GGGAATAATCTGAATGATGTTTTTGATAGGGTGAGTAGGAGCTTCAGATTTGATTATAGCTTTGGGGGACCTGAATGGTTTGGATAGTGATTCAAAAAAGGGATAGTATACAGGTGGTTCTGGGGTGTAGGAGAAAATGAGAATTGTAGGGGTGATTGATTTCTGTGAGGAGAGAGGTATGTGTGGAAGTAATACTTTCTTTAAACACAAAGAGTACCATAAAGTATACTGAGTTTGGTGTAGGTAGAGATGGTATCGAAGGTAAAGTATGATTGATTTTGTGTTGGTGAAGAAGGAAGATGTTGAAGTATGTATTGGATGTTAAACAGTGAGGGGTTTAGGAATGGATTTATCGGATCATTATGTTGTTCGATGAAAATATGTAAAATTAAGTTAGTGGGGGCTTGAAAGGAGAGGAAGGTGATACGGAGGAAGTGGGGAAAATTAAAGAGTGAAAAGTAAGTGAACAAGGATATAAGGATAAGTATATAAGAGGTCTCGCAAGAAATCTTGAATGTGAACAAGTTGAACTGAACAAATCTGGGAGAAAATGAAGGGAAGCCATTGTTAGCAGTGCAAAAGAAGTATGTGGATTTGCTTAGTAGGAAGTAAGAATGTTAACAGTGAGTGATGGAATGAAGAGGTGATGCAAGCGGTTAAAAGTTAAAAAGTTGCGTCGTTGAATGTATATTAAAAGCCAATGATAAAGTTTCAAAAGAAAGATGTTTGGAATTATATAAGGAGGAAAAGAGAAATACTAAAAGGTGCTTAAGTAGGAGAAAAGAAGAGGTGAATGAACAGTTGGAAGGAGGATGAATGGGGACTTACAAGGGAAATAGGAAGCTCTTCTGGAAGGAAGCGGAAAAGGTTAAGAATGAGAATAAGGGAACCTGCCAGAAAATGAAATAGGGATGGTGCTTTTGTAACTGAAATGAAAAGGGATGTGAGGGGAGTGTGGAAGAAACACTTCGAAAATATATATATATTGGCAGTAATGAAGAGGTGATAGTGAAGGGGGTGGGGTTGATGGGTCAAGGAAGGAATGGGGATTTTAGGATTAAGGTAATCAGCAAAGAGGAGCGTAATGGGTAAGAGTGAGAAAGTTGAAAGAATGGTAAACTCTGCAGGTATAGAATGAAATTACTGGTGAAGATCGCAGAAGAAACGGAGGCGAGATGGTATTGATTGGATTTGGAAGTTGTGTAATAAGCGTTTTAATGGAGGGTATATTCCAAGGGGATTGGAGTATGAGGCAGTAATAGTACCCTTGTATAAGGTATAGGGAGATAAGGGGAACTGTAGAATTTATAGGGGAATTAGTTTATTGAGTGTTGTAGGAAAGATTATATGCTGGTATTTTGGTCGAAAGAGTGCATCGAGTGATTGAAGGACTGATTGGTGAAGAACAAGTGCGTTTAGGAGTGGTAGAGGATGTGTGGATCAAATCTTTACATTTGAAGCAAATGATTGAGAAAATGAGGGAGAAGAAGAATAATTGTATTTAGGTTTTATGGTTTGCAACAGGCGTATGATAGAGGTAATAGGGAAGCTCTATGGGAGGTGTTAGTGATATATGGTGTTGGTGTAGGCTCTGATGGAATCAAAAGTATGGTATGAGGATAGTGAGGCGTGTGTAAGAATAAATGGTGTCAAAGGTGATTGGTTAGTTTAATAGGGAGTGAGACAGGGTTGTGTTATGTCCCCTTGGTTTTCAATTTGTATTTGAATGGGGTTATGAAAGAATTAGAGGTTGGGGTTGGCAGGAAATGGTGTTTAGAATGATGGAGAATGGAGATAAAGGAGGGTACTCTACCTATTATAATGCGGATGATTGGTTTTGTGTGGCAATTCTGAAGAGAGTTTGAGAGATTGGGTAGAGAGATTTGGCAGCGTGTGTAAAAAGGGGGGGGTTTGAAAGTAAACGTATGATTAAGAGTAAGGTTATGGTTGTGATGAGGAAGCCCTCAGTGTGAAGTTATGTTAGATGTGAGCAGCTGGAACAAGTGTCTGGTTTAAATATTTAGGGTACTGAGTTTGGATGAAGAAGGGGACGGATGATGCAAAGGGTAGCAGGAAAGTTGTGAATGACAGGAAGGTGGCTGTGCAAATATAATCGTTGTGAAATGTAAAAGGACCTAAGTCTGGAGTGCGCCTAGGGTCTTGCATGAGGGTATGTGTTACCTGTGTTATTGTGATAGTAGTGAGACTATGGTCTGGAATTAGAAGTAAGATCTAAATTTTCAAATGTTTTGCAGATGGACAATCTAATGGCGTGTAGGTGTGAGCCAGATATTGATAAAATGAAGAATGAAGTAATTAGAGAGTTTGTGTGGTGTGAAAGAAAGGGGTAAACGAGAGAATAAATAAAGTACATTGAGATGGGTTTGGTCATGTGGAAATTATGAATGATAATCGGTTGTGTTTAAGCGGATGTATAGTGGTGAGTGTGTTGGAACCGACCGGTGGGAGACCCGAAGAAAAAGTGGATTGAGTCAGTAAGGAATGTTTGCAGGAGAGAAATGTGAGTTTGGCAGAGGCCGAGAAGAAGGAAAAGGTGCATGATAGGAGATAATGGCGGGGTGTTGTTGTGAGGGGGTTATGGTTGTGGCCCACTTGAGGCAGGGGATGACCCTACACTTGACGAATTTACCTAGTGATGAATCCGTGTGTGGTCCAGTGAAGCAAAAAGGTGGATTTTCTGATTGCGCACGAAGTTTCTTAGTAAGGTGCGTGAAATGCATCGGAAAAGAGAAGTAGAAGAACTGACACAAGTCAAAAGAAAGCCCAGCCTTACCGCCCCTCTATACCTATTCGTTGAGAACTCGGCGCAGTCAGAAAATCCACCCTAGAGCGACGGATCCTTACTATGGCATATCGTCAAGTGTAGGGTTCATCCCATGGCCCTGGTGGGCCACAATCATACCCCCCTCACAAAACCCCATTTACTGCCTATTTATGCACCTTTATTCTCGCCTCTGCCAAAAACTTTCTCTCCTTCAGACATTCGTTTCCTGACGACTCAATCCACTTTTATTCGGTCTCCCAGCGGTCGATTCCCAACACACTCACCACTATACATCCTCTTACCAACTGATGATTTCATCGACTTTCCCATGACCAAACCATCTTCAACGAACTTTTATTTATTCTCCATTTACCCCTTTCTTCACACCACATAACTCTCTAATACGTTCATTCCTCATTTATCAATTCTTTTTCAACAACTAACACGCCCCTAGATTGTCCATCTGAACATTGAACTTTAGTCTATACCCTCTTAATTCCAGACCATAGTCCCTTCACTACTAATAAATAACAGGTAACAACATACCATCACGTAAGACCCTAGCGCACTCAAGACTTATCCCTTTACATCCACCAACGATTTAATTGGACCAGCCACCTTCCATGCCATTCACAACTTCCTACTACACTCTGCAGTATCCGTCCCCTTTTCATCCAACAATATATCCTAAATATTTAAACTCAGACATTTGTTGTAGCTGCTCACCATCTAACATAACCTTCACACCGAGGACTGTCCTCACTCGCAACCATAACCTTATCTTAATAAATACGTTTACTTTCCAATTCCCTCTCTTTTACAGCACCCTATAACCAAATCTCTCTACCAATCCTCTCAATATCTCTCTCTAATGTCTTTTTTTTTTTCTTCTTCTTTTCAGGTGAAAGAAGTGTCCTCAGAAAATCGTCGGGGAGAATGCAACGTGATATTTACACTCTAATTGGTAACCAAATTATATTAATTATAAGTAATAAATATGTAAAAACTCACAACTTAGAATTATTATTTATCACAATTTTGATTCATTAGATTTTTTATTATTGCGCATCAACTGACATTGCCCTATATATATACTAGGAAGGGAACTACTATAGGTAATTGCTATCTAGAAACTGGACGAAGATCAAACCCAGACCCTTTGCCTCGCGAATCGGGAATATGAAGGAGTAAGATTTACATTCCTGCTTCAAATTAAACGATTTTGTATGCATTTTGTGGATTCATTGACTTTTAACTTTTTTATATACTATTTATGGAAAAATTACTTTAAATTAAAAAGAAATTACATTAGATATTGCTTTAAGTTATTTTCTTAGTTCTCGGGTGTGATTAAAAGCAGTCAATTAAAAAATTACCCTTTCTATTGTATTAGAAAATATCATAAGAATTTTAGACATTGACTAGTTTCTTTGCTGACGATTAATTTCATGTTAAGTTCAGTCTTAGAAGAGAAAGACATCTATAAAATGGCGAATGTTGGAAAGTTACCAAAGACACGTAGATGAGCTCCTGTTGAAAATAGTAATGCTGTATGGGTCATTTCAAATTCACAATTTACGGTTGTTTTACTCTGGGTCATGAGAAGTAAATAGGTGGTGAAAGATAGTTCTGAACTTTGATGCAAATATAAAAGAACATAAATTAATGAAGATTAGTCTAGATTGAAAGAGTTAAACAGAAAAAAAATGTTAAATGTTTTGTTGCCGAACTCTACTCAGAAGAAGGTATATAAGCTAACTAGTATAGAGAGGTGATGTATTGCTCGTCAGTAAGATATTGAAAGGTCTGTTAAAGGTATTTGATAAGCGTAAATTAGTATACCAATAAAGTTCGGCGATGAAACCTGATTTTGGACGTACTTTATAAAGATAACGCTTTTAGGAAAAGTAAATAGAAATAGTTTGGGTCTCCCCGGGAACTTTTCCCTTCCCAGAGGCTTATACTATGAAGAGAGATTCTTCTGAGAAAAGTATCTGGTATTTTAGGAAGGTTGTCTTGAAATTACTTTTATTTGAAACTCTCAATTTTCAAACATTCAAAGTCAAAGATAGTGATTAAAATATTGAAGGAGAATAGTTCCAGATTTCATGATTGATTACTTGGGCAAAATAATACTAGTGTTACAGTCTCGTTGTAAAAATGGCTTATCGAACCATGTTCTAAACTTTTCTGGTCACTGGGCCATATACTACAA
>JABUQX010022002.1:42500-47063 GCA_015478945.1 Trachelipus rathkii
TACATTAATATTATTCACGCTCGATGTTAACTAAAAAAATTTTCAAAAGTTTTTTTTAAATAATTTTTTGTTTTTCTTCATTATTATTATTATTATCTATGTACATTGACAATCCATCAAGAGAAAAAACACAACACCCCGCACTCCTTACAGATACGGAAACTGACCTCTCTCTGTAAAATGTGTTGTAGGAATAATCCTTTTTGTATCCCGGGGCGATTTAAACCTAATTCAGGTCAAAATATTTTTCAAACTGACCTTTTTCTGTAAAATGTGTGCAATAACTACGTTAGGGCTAAATTTAGGCCTAAAATTTAGGATAATCCTTTTTTGTAGACGGGCTAATTTAATCCAAATACAAGGTCAAAAGGTAATTCCGTATAGACAAGAAATCATTGTTATTATTATTTTTTATAAATATATTCTAAATAAATTTCTCGGTAAGATCCTTAAAGCAGGTAAAAAGGAAATGTTTTCCTTACTTGTGATTGTTCGGGGTAATCCTTATCTCTAAATGACCTCGTATGTGATTGGTCGAGATTTTTTTTATCGTCTTTTGAAAATTAACATTGTTTCTTTTAACTTGTATTTGAGCAGGTGTGTGTTTTATTATTTTTGACGCCTAAACTCAATTTTTAAACATAGTCGTTTTAGCTGTTAAACGGTGCACAAGTTATCTGATTTGTATAAAAAGTGTTTTATTTTTTACTAAGGGTATATCATATTTATAATAAATACTTACATTGAGGAATAATTATTAATTTCACTAGAATAGAATAATAATTAATTCACTAGTTCAAAAGCTAACCACCAGGGGCTCAGCATGAGCCCCCCCCGCAAAGGCAGCCAACCCCCCACCCGCTCCCGCCGCGTCCCCGCCGCGTCCCCGCCCGCCGCGTACCCGCCCGCCGGGTGCGCCCGCAGGCGCAATATTTCAGCGTGCGCCCGCCGGCGCAATATTCCCGCACGAATGAATCTCTCTAATTATAATAAATATTATATAAATAATTTAAACTAAAATATAAATAAAAAATAATATATATATATATATAATATATATATTATACTATATATATATATATATGTGTGAATAAGAGATATAGTGTATGTGTCTAGGGTGAACGTAAGTGTCTATGTGTATGTGCGTATGTGTGAATTAGAGAGTCATCGTGTATGTGTGTATAAGTGTAAGTGTAAGTGTCTATGGTAAGTGTAACTGCTTATAATCTGAATCATCAATATAGGTGGTATCAAAGATGACGCCATCAAAGATGAGTCATCAAAGATGAACCACTAAAGCAGAGGTACCAAAGCTAAGATTTTAAAAAGTGAGCATCAAAGCTGAGGCTCAAGCTGAGGTACAAAAGTTGAAGGAAACAAAAAAGCTGAGATATAAAGTTGAGGCATCAAAACTGAGACACAAGTTGAGGCATCAAAAGCTGAGTCACAAAGTTGAGGAATCAAAATATCGAGTGGGGTGGGTGCGTGTGTGTAAGTGTGTATGTGTGTGTGTGTTGTGTGTGTGTGTGTGTGTGTGTGAGTGTGTGCATGTGTGTTCTAAATAATAATAACAATAGGGATGAAGTAAATAACACTAAGTATAATAATAAAATAAAAATAAAATGTTTTAATAAATTATACGCTATATGTGTAAGTGAGTGTGCGTGTGAGTGTGTGTGTGTGTGTGTGTGTGTGTGTGTGTGTGTGTGTGTTGTGTGTGTTGGGTGTGTTGTGTGTGTATGTGTGCATGTGTGTTTGTGTATGTGTGTTCTAAAATAATAATAACAATGGGAATAGTAAATAACACTAAGATAATATAATAAAAAATAAAATGTTTTAATAAATTATACGTTATATGTGTATGTGAGTGTGCGTGTGTGTGTGTGTGTGTGTGTGTGTGTGTGTGTGTGTGTGGTGTGTGTGTGTGTATGTGTGCGTGTGTGTTTGTGTATGTGTGTTCTAAATAATAATAACAATAAGCATGAAGTAAATAACTAAGTATAATATAAAATAAAAATAAAATGTTTTAATAAATTAATACGTTATATGTGTAAGTGAGTGGTGCGTGTGTGTGTGTGTGTGTGGTGTGTGTGTGGTGTGTGTGTGTGTGTATGTGTGCGTGTGTGTTAAATGATAATAATAACGGTTACGCGGAAATATTGCGCTGCGGGCGCAAACGCGGCCGGGGCGGGAACTCGGAAATATTGCGCCTGCGGGCGCAAGCGGCGGGCGGTTTCGCCGCGGGCGGGGACGCGGCGGGACGAACCAGCGGGTGCGGGTTGGCTGCCTTTGCGGGTGGGGCTCATGCTGAGCCTGGTGGTTAGCTTATGAACTAGTGAAATTATTATTATCTATTCTAGTGAAATTAATAATTAATTCCTCAATGTAAGTATTTATTATAAATATGAATACATTAGTAAAAATAAAACACTTTTAAAAATAAAATGTTTTAATAAATTAAACGTTATATGTGTGTGTGTGTGTGTGGCGTGTGTGTGTGTGTGTGTGTGTGTGTGTGTGTGTGTGTGGTGTGTGTGTGTGTGTATGTGTGCGTGTGTGTATGTGGGTTCTAAATAATAATTCGTGCGGGAATATTGCGCCTGCGGGCGCACGCGGCGGGCGGGAACGCGGAAATATTGCGCCTGCGGGCGCACGCGGCGGGCGGGTACGGGGGGCGGGGACGCGGCGGGACGAACCAGCGGGTGCGGGTTGGCTGCCTTTGCGGGTGGGCTCATGCTGAGCCCTGGGGTTAGCTTATGAACTAGTGAATTAATTATCTATTCTAGTGAATTAATAATTATTCCTCAATGTAAGTATTTATTATAAATATGATATACACTTAGTAAAAATAAAACACTTTTAATACAAATCAGATAACTTGTGCACCGCTTAACAGCTAAAATGACTATGATTTTAAAATGAGTTTGGGTCTAAAAGATAATAAAACACACACCTGCTCAAATACAAGTTTAAAGAACAAAGTTAATTTTCAAAAGACGATAAAATAATTCTCGACCAATCACATACGAGGTCATATAGAGATAAGGATTACCCCGACCAATCACAAGTAGGGAAAACATTTCCTTTTTACCTGCTTAAAGGATCTTACGTCCACAATGTTCAGTTTTGAAATATATTTATAAAATAATAATAACAATGTCTTGTCTATAACAGGAATTTACCTTTTGACCTGGTATTAGGGTTAAATTAGCCCGTCTAAAAAAAGGCTAAATTTAGGCCTAAATTAGGCCTAACGTAGTTATTGCACAACATTTTACAAAAAGGTTAGTTTGAAATATATTTTGACCTGGAATTAGGTTTAAAATCGCCCCGGGATACAAAAAAGAATTATCCTACAACACATTTTACAGAGAGAGGTCAGTTTTCGTATCTGTAAGGAGTGCGGGGTGTGTTGTGTTTCTCGTGATGGATTGTCCATGTACATAGATAATAATAATAATAAAGAAAACCCGAATATTTAAAAAACTTTGAAATTTTTTTGGTAAACATCGAGTGAATAATATAATGTAAGTGAATAATTGTTATTTTAAAATAAGAATTAGAAAGAATTTTAATAAAATACATGTTAAGTTAGAAGAGAAGAACTTATTTTGTTCTTTTTATACTATTACATGGCTAAAGATGATGTAAAGCCGTAGTCCATAGAACAAAACGTGGCATAGCCTTGGTGTAGAGGGGTGCTAAGGGCTGACTGGCTTGATTTACTGATTTATTGTTTTTAAGGTACGTAAAAATATATGTTTTTTTAATAAAATTTCATAAATTTTAGTAAAAAAGTTATTTTTACTTGAATAGTTAGAAAAATTTATAAAACAAAAAGTTTAACATAATAATAAATTTCTTTGTTCAAAGGTAATGATTGATTTATTATAGAAGTTTAAGAAACTTTAATAATTTTAGTTATATATTTGAATGAGTAATATAAATGTCGTGTTTAATTAAAACATAAATGTTTAATAAATTATACGTTATATGTGTAAGTGAGTGTTCGTAGGTGTGTGTGTGTTGTGTGTGTGTGGTGTGTAAGTAATCTGTGTGTGTGTGTAATAAATCTGGGTGTGTGAGTGTAGCGTAAATCTGCGTGTGTAAGTAAAATCTGTGTGAGAGTATAAGTGAATCTGTGTGTGACTGTGTGTTGTAGGTGTGTGTGTTGTGTGTGTGTGTGTGTGTGTGTGTGGTGTGTGTGTGTGTGGTGTGTGTGTGTGTGGTGTGTTGTGTTCTAAATAATAATAACAATAGGCATGAAGTAAATAACACTAAGTGTTATAATAAAATAAAATAATAAAAATAATAAAAATAATAAAAATAATAATAAAATAAATAAAAATAATATAACTAAAATAAAAAAGTATTAAACAAAATAAAAAACATAATGTTAAAATAAATATATGAGTTAAAGCAGTAAAACATATGAGTTAAAGGAGTAAAGCAGAAAGTTAAAACAGTAAAGCAGAAAGTTAAAGCAGAAAGCAGAAAGTTAAAGCAGAAGCAGTAAAACAAAAAGCATACTAATCCCCTAGGTGTTAGTATGCCTTTGTTTTA
>JABUQX010022003.1:0-28948 GCA_015478945.1 Trachelipus rathkii
TGCTTTGGGCTTAGTGATTCACGAGGCGCGAAACACTTAGAAATGTTTATAAAGCTGTAAACTACTTGTGTCGAGTGGGGTCTTCCTTCTCACTTTTTTTTTGCTGACTCGAAACGCTTTTGCGATCGAGGTGGATTACTTGCCGATTTTTCTCCTTTTTTGTCGTATCGCATTGTTCGTTTTGTTTTTGGTCATCTCTATTTTTTTATTATTTTTCGTTGTTTTTTTTTTTTTTTTTTTTTTCTTTTTTCTTGTTTATCATCGTATCATCACAGCCATTAAATGTCACGGGATCCTCCTCTCCATAGTTTGCAAAGTTTGCCTCGCTCATTGCCAGCTAATCTTGTTAACCATCTCTTCATTGTATTGGTATTGCAACTTGGACCCCTTATTGCTTGTTGGTTCATTTTTTTCTACTTTATGGTCTCAAATATCTGCCTTCTACATAAGTTATTCCCTTAATTCTTTCCTTATAATCTTCCTCTGCGTTACTTTAATAGCAACTCTTATTGCTTCTCTTAATCTCCAAGAACAAATATTCTTAATGCGAAGCTTTAATTTCTGTTATATAACATTTACGGTTTTCATAATCCTGCATTTTCTCATATGATTTTATGTTTTTTTTTTCTGAACAGCTCTTTTATCATTCTGATCTTGTAGTACTATTACATATTTAGGAGTGAATTTGCAAGGCACTCGTTTTTTCCTTTTATAAAATGGCAACGATGCTAACCAAGGTATGTGTTTCGTATATTTGCCTTTTTTTGTTTCCTCCTTGTGTTTGGTCTACATTTGGTGAGTCTCTGTACATAGAACATAATATATACGTTATTATTACTTGTTTATTATATTATATATTTATTGTATTATGGTTTTACTCTAAATATTGTTTATCAGTGGCTATGATGAATATTTTACTGCTTTTGTTAATGTGATTTATTATTTATTTATATTATTTTTTTTTTATATTTAAATTTCTGCTTAAAATATTTTTTTTAACTCTGATTATTATTATATAGTTAAATTTATATTATATTATTTATTTATAATTAATTATTTTTGGTTTGTATTTATGAATTTTATGTTAATTTAATTCTTCTGGTCAATATAGATCTTAACTGTATATTCTCTTTTTTGTTTTGTTTAATCTTATCCATTAAATAGGTACGGTGGCTGTTGCCCATTAATCCATAGTTCTTTCATTATATGCATGGGTCCTCTCACGGTCCTGCCACCCTTTTTCCTATAATACATATTCGTATGATAAATTTTTATATTTGTTTTTAAATGAATATCTTATTATCAAGAAATATAATAATAAGCAAATATAATAATTAATTAATTCAATTTATACTATTAATTGTAATAAATTTTTACAATTTGTAATATATTAACCTTTTAATTTTATTATTAAAATATTATTATCTTGTATATTTTAATATATTATTTTAATTATATATATTTATATTATTATATATATTTTTAATTATATATATATATTTAATAATTATTTAGATTTGTTTTATAATATTAATTTAATAATTATATATTGAGTACTTTAATACTATCATTAAAAATTAGATACATTAATAATATAATAATAATAGAGTAATAATAATTTTATATGATTAATTAATAATTAGTTATTAAATATAATAATGAATTATATAAATATAAGATATAAATTGAAGAATTCTTTAATAAAATAATAATGTATTAATTATGGGCAAGAAAATATTCTAAGCTTATTTTAATTAATTAAGTTAAATACTATTTAATATTCTTTTTTTAATACATTTATCTGGGTAATTAAATAATAATTTAATTAAGTTAATAAATCATTATAAATAATAATTATATTTAATTGTATTAATAATTTAAAATATAAATAATAAATTATTTTAAATATATATACAATTAATAATAAATAAATAACAGTTTTCTCATTTTATTCTATTTTTTTTGTTTTTTTTTTTAGACTTTTTTTCTTCATTATTTATTTTTAGTTTATCTATTTTTAATTTTTTTTTTTTTTTCCTCGATTTCTATTTAAGTATAATATTAGCTTTTTTAATTATTATATATGTGTTTATTTTTCATTATCAAGTTAGTACTTTTTTTGCTTTCACATATATATTGTATCTGTTTTTAAAAATTTATTTGTTTGTTTATTTATTTTGATTTTTCTGATTTATTTTTGTTTATTTTTTTTTATTTCTCTTTTTCTTTGGTTTTAGTCGTTTTTAATGGATTATTATGATTTTGAAAAGGTTTTTAAAATTTTTATTTTTTTTAGGTCTATTTGTAACGAAGATCAGTGTTTAGATTTTCTATGAGTGGCGTTATGTGATTAGTGTAATCAATACATTCTTGTCTGCGAAGGTTATAGTTTGTTCGACTCATTATTATTTTATTTAATATTAATTATATTATTTCATCTTCTATATATTGTATATATTTTATTGTTATATTCATTTTTTTTTTCTTTAATTACTATATAAAATTAAATAGTTATTATTATATTTTTATATTTTATTTTTTTTTTTTTTGATTGTGTCTAAAATCAGACCTCGTTGGGTGTGTTGTTTTTTATATATTATATATTGGTGTTATAATAAAGCGTTGTCGTATGAGAATGGTTTTTATCTTAGATATTTGTAGTTATTATATTTATTATATTGTTGTATTTTAATTTTTACTTATCGTAATTTATTTTTGAAACTTTTGAAAACATCATTATCCTCAGGTAAACTCTTTTGAGGTTAGAATCCTGGACCAGTTTTTCTGAAGATGGCGTTTGTGAAATGCTGGGACTACTATGGCCAGATTTTCTTTGAGCGAAATTGGATATTAAGCCCCTTCAGGGATGGACACTGTCGTTTCGAGTGATGAGCAATACCCTGGACAGCCTGTAGCTAGAAACGAAACTAAGAGTGGTTGCTTGTTTTTTCCCTCCATCGCAAAACTTATATGCGTGAAAGCTCTCCCTCTTTATCCCTTTTGAAATATATTTGGTCTATAGCATCATCTCCAATGTGATATGTCTTCTCTTTGTCTCCCTTTTGTTTATGGCGGGTACTTTGCGGGATCTCGTTCTATTTTCTGGATATTCTTATTGTTGTTTGCTGAGTGGGCTTACATCCCGTTTCCCTGGGTCGGATGAGACGTCTTTGGGTTGTTTGGCTCTTTTGTGTATCAATACTCTATCTTTCGCGCTGCGCTTTTTCATATGTTTTTGATTACTCTATGATCTAATCTTTAGTAAACTTACCGGTGGTTCATATTCGTTTGAGCGACTAAAGTTCGCAAGGCAAGTGGCTCCGTGGTTCTGACATTCCTCGTATCGGATCTAGGTAGCAATTTTCCTAGAGAATAGGGCTTATGATCTTTTTTTCTTGGTTTTTTGTATGCTATGTGTATTATGTTGGTGGATATTTTGATGAAAAAGAGAATCATATATTACATTCAAATATTCATCTTTGTTACATCTTTGCAATGTTTTAATTGTTGTTTATGGCTTTATGTATGTTTCTATTACTTTCATTATCATTATTTTTTGTATACTGAGTTCGTCTGGTTTGTATATTTTGATCGTGTTTATTTCCATTCTTTGTGTTTATTTTTTGTTTCTTATCGTTTTAGTTTATATGGGTTATTTTCGTTGTGTTGTGTGTTATTTCTTCTCATTTGTTATGATTTTGTTCTGTATTTTTTTTTGTTTTTTATTTTTATTTTTTTGTTTTTTTTTTTCAGGGTTTTTTCAGTCAAAGACTGTTTTTTATTCTCTTTTTTTGTAGTTTGCGATTATTTTTTTATAATTGATTATTGATGATCGTTGTTTTTATTGTTTGTTGTGGTTTTTTTTTGTGGAGTCATGAGCATTCGTAGAATTTTTTTGTCCGTATATAAGCTTCACCGCTATTCCGCTATGTGAAGTGAGGTAGATACCTTATCTCGCCAGTCTCATCTGTGCCTGTCTTAATGTCACCTTGGTTCGTTGGCGCTAACACCAAGTATGGGTGAGGCCAATACTATATTTGATTCAGTTTCTGTGATATAGAGAAAATAAAATAAAAATGAGTGATATGGTTGAGACAGTCTAAACATGATGTTATTGGCAAAAAGGATTTTTGCCGTCGTTAGTTTGCACGGAGCAGAAAATCTTTTCTCTGTGTTCAATATTATGGGTTATACTTACAGGGTGTGCCTTAGTCATATGCCGACGAATTTTGACGTTCACTTCTTCCAGAAAGCTTCAAATCTTAGCTCTTCGGTATAATCCTTAATTTTGGAGTACTATCGTTTTGTCCATCTTTTTAGACACTTCATTTTCTAATTTTCGGTGCATTTAGTTGGAGAATCTAACTACCGTCCGTGAATATGACTTCCGCCTTCCGATCATATTGTGATTAAAATATAGACCTATACACATTCAGGGATTTCAAGGGTGGTCCCGCATTCTTATTCTGTGGTTGGTTTGGACCTCCTTCCATTTTTCTTTTCTCCCCGTGGTGGGTTGGTCCGCATTCTTTTCTTGTGTGTGGTGGGTTTTCCGTCATTCTTTGTTTCTGATGTGGTGGTGGGTATCCGTTTGTGGTTTTTTTCAGCATTCTTTCTTCGCGCGATGACGTGTGGTGGGTCTGCATTCTCTTATTTTAATCATTGGTGTGTTATAGGCGCTGCTATATTCTTTGTTCTTTGGTTGGTTTGGGACTCTTGTGCATATTCTTTTACCGGCATTTCTTTTTTTCTTGTGCGTTCAGTAAGTGCCTCGCAATTTCTTGTTTTTTCTTATTTTCATTAGTCAATTCCTGAATTAACTTTGCATTGACAAGGCGGTGATCCTCCGCAATTTTCTTCCCGTGGTGGGCCTCTTATATTTCTTTTTTTTGTATGGTAGTGGGGGTTGGGCTTCTAAGGTTACTACGTTTTAGTTTATTCTGGCTGTCTGTCGTAGTGATGTAGTTATCGTTTCTTTCCATATTGCTTCAGCGTTTATGCTAGAAATCGTGTCTGCAGATATGAATGAGAAGGATCTATCGAGCGGTATACTGTTTTTATCGGGAGTATGTCGTGAGGTCTCCCTCTTTTTCAATACACTAGTACAATAACTGAGACTTCAAAATAAATAGTATAAACTGTTAGTCTCATTTTTTCGTATTATCATTAATTAGTAGTTGATATGTATTTTGTAGGTATTTAGTTATATTGTATATATATATATTAGTATATTAGTTTATATATTATATATTCAATATATATTATAGTGGTATATACTATAAATTATATTAATATTAGTTATTTTATATTATTTATTATTATTATTATTATATTTTATTATATGGTATTATTGTATAATATTTTGAATTTTAATTTTATAACATTTCTTATAATGGATTTTTTATATTTTATTTATAAACGTTTCAGTTTTCTGGAGGGTGAGGGATAGCAATTCCCACAGATGCGCCTCTCCCTCAATTTTTTCTTCTCAAATAAGTTATTTGTAATTGTATATTTTATAATATTTTATATGAATAATTTTTATTTTAGTTTAATTAATTGCTTTTGATTTGGTAAGAATTCTTTTTTTCAAACGGTAAGTAATAATATTCTTCACTTCCTCATTTGTTGTCAAATTTTTTTTCGCAAAATGTGAAAATTAATTATTTTTGGATAGTGGAAAGGAGTGAATTTTTTTTCTTTCATCTGTAAGATTGCTCTTTTTGGTTCTTGTCCTAAATTCTTTGATTATTTATCTAAACTCTAAACGTTCACATTTGAAATCTTGTAATAATAATATTTTTGTTTTAAAATGTTTTTCTAAAGTTTTTTTGAAACAATAGTTTATTTAGAATTCGGATATTTTTAAAAATCTTTCTTTTTTCCCTTTCTTTTTTAATTTGGACTTGAAAGATAATTTAGTATTAAAAATATATTACAAAATTTTAGATATTTTATTTTATCTTGTTGTGACGGTCACTCCTAGAAGGGATCATGTTTCAAACATTGGTTGTTTATTATATTATTATTATTCTATTATATTATATTATTTTTTTATTTTTATTATATTATTTATACTTACTATTTATTTTAAATATTATATTATGTATATTAAATTATTAAATTTAATTATATTTGATTTTTATTTATTTATTATATTATTTATATTATCTTATTTTTTATTTATTAATTAAATTTATATTTTGATACGATTATTATTTTAATATTATTTTAATAATTTTATTTATTATTATTTTTTTTTATTTTCATAGTTATTTGAATTTCAATTATATATATTATATATTATTTACTATTTATATTTATTTTTTTTTTATTATCATTTATTTATATCATATATATATATATTTATTTATTATTTTATAATATTTAAATTTATTAGTCAATGGTTGATGGGGGGTGAGTTCGGAAGTCGGGAGTTTCGAGTTGATGTCGGTGAAGTTCGGGATCGAGCGTTTTCCTAGTGGGTATAGGATGTTCGGCGTCTGGGAGTCGATTTTCTGCAAAGTTGGGATGTCGTGAGTCGGGGTCGATAAATTAATTAAACCCGACTTCCTTTCGACTTTTTATAAATCATATTTTTTGTATATTAATTTTATAATCAAATCAATTTTTGAAATAATTTTTATTTGAATTTTTTATTATTTAAATACTGTACATTTTTTTGTTTTTTTTTTGAACATTTGTTTTAACCTCCTATTTTTAAGTTGTTTATTTTTTACTGGTTATAAATAAAGGTTATATTAATCAGTGATTAATTTATAATAATTAAATTGGTTACTTGATTCTGCTTGTCTATTGTTGCATTAACGAATATCAACAGCGATGCGATGCTTATGAAGAATTCGTAAGATAATTTTAAAGTCAAAGTAGATGTACATTAATCATTATTTTATAAAAATATAGTAGTCATATACCATATATAATGTATAGTTTGCATATAATTAGCTATTATAGATTCGGATATGATATTACTTATTTTCATTTATGTAGATTTTCTTCACAACTGTGCTGGCGCTTCACGTTGTGGTTGTGTCAACATTTCAAATATTTCCGTATCCTAATTGCCGTGTAATTTTAATATATTATTTAATTTTAATTTTTTGGTGTGTTTATGATACAGTTTTTTCGAAATATATTCTATTTCTTATCTATTCACTAACCTAGTAAGTTGTGGCTAAGATAATTATTAATTAACATAATTATTTAATTGCAGTTTGGATTAAAAATTATTAAATATACATTTATATGCAGTTTGATAATATGTAGAATTTTATCTAGCATTAAGCTTGCAGGGTTTGTAGTTTTGTGTATCTAATAATGATCCTTTGATTCTTTTGATTCAGCAAGTGTTAACAGCGTTGTGTTATTATATTTTTATATATATATTATTATTATATATTTATTTTATTATTATTATTTATATTTATATTATTTTTTATTTTATAATATTATATATATATATATTAGTATATATTATTATATATTATTATTTATATATATTATTATTATTATTTATTTTTCTAGTGGCGACTTTCCAGCAACATTTTTTGCTCCTCGTTGCTCCTCTCTTCTCTCTCTTCTTTTTCTCTCTGTCTTATTCTCTCTCTCTTATATATATTTATATTTTTTAATATTATTTTTTTTTTTTTAATTTTATTTTTGCGTTTTTTTTTATTTTTATTATTTTTTTTTTTTTTTTTTTATATATATATTATATTATTTTATTATTATTTATTATATAATTATTTATAATAGTATTATATATTATGGTATTTATTATTTTATTTTATGGTTTTAAAAGTTTACTTTAAATCCCCACACGTGAAACGGGTGCTCAGATTAAAAAATTTTTCACGGTAGCCTCTTATGATACCTAAATAAGTTTTAGGGTTCGAATTGAAATTTTTTTTTTCTCTGATCTTGTACCTAACTCTCACTCTATACCTAACCTAATTTCGCTCCCTCCTACTCACCTACAGGTAATATAATAAAAAAATCATTTTCGACCCTCTAGACATTCTAATTTTATGGTAATTTTCATAGATCCACCTGTAATAAATAATTTTTTTGTATCCTGAAAAGCCGTTCCGTGTGGGCGTTAAGAACTTTGTAATTATCTATATATATATTATTATATTATATATATTATTTATATATTTATTATTATTTATATTATATATATTAATTTATTTTATTATTTATATTTTTTTTATATATTTTATTTATTCTTATATTTTTTTTATTTATTTTTTATATTTGTTTATTTATTTATTTTTTTATTTGTTATGATTTTTTTTTTTTTTTTTTTATTATTTTTATTTTTTTATTATCATTATTTTATATTTTATTATATTGTTATTATTTTTTATTATTTATTTTAATTTATTTTATATTATTATATATTATGGTAAATCCTAGTTTTTTTTTTTTTTTTTTACAACTCATCAATAATTATCTCATCTCATATCTTTAAAACTACAACAGGTGGCGGTAAATGGATTCATTGCTGGAATGTTGGTCCAATTTTAGTGCGGGGGGAAAAAAAACTAAGAAAAATAAAATTCTCATATAATCCTACAATAGCTTTGAGCGAATATCCATTTTTTTTGGAATGCTGCTGGTTCAAAATTTTATTTTGCGGAACATACTGCTTATATATAAAATAAAATAAAAAAAATAATAAAAAAAATATAAAAATTTAAATCCTCAAGACCTACAATAGATACAGCTGAAAAGAGTCACAGGTTTTCGAATCGTTAGATCTACATATAAAAGGAAATTTAGCAAATAAAGAAAATAAAAAAATAAAATAAAATAAATAGTGGCTATTTTTGTGTTTTTTAGAGGATTTAGTCAGGGGGGTACATAGTAGTGATCGAGGGTTATATAATTAATAGTAGTTTATTTATTCTATATATCCGCGTATAGTCTACGAGGTACTGGGCTGGATTTATGTATATGATGATTATATGTATATGAGTATATTTTTAATTTTAATTTTATATTTTTTAAAGGTTGATATGGTAAGTTATTATTAACATGTTAGATTTATTATATCTATGTTTGTTTAGTTATAATTATTATATGATACTAGTATTTATTTTTATATTATATATTATGAACAACAGGTGAGCTTATTATTTATTTATTATTTGTTCACTATTAGTGTATTACAACGGGCATTTTGTTATGGGGGGTCTTCGAGCCGCACGGTGGAACACTGGGGGGGACGTTTCCAATACCTTCCGTCCAGGGGAGGGGCGGAGAACCCTCCGTCGACACTTTTGTTTTCCTTCCTCCAGATATCTGCATAAGGTAGCGTGGGTGCTTCGGAGACTCCTCTCCTCAGAGTGTGGGGGGAATTTAGTCTCCTACCCTTGGTAAGGTCCCGACGGTCCGTAGAGGCCTCGATGTGATCTTCTTTCTGTAATCCTCTTTCCCTTATTCTGTATTTGGTTGAAGTATTCTTTAGTTAGATATATAAATATAGCAAATTTAATCAGATTTTTTTTTGTTTTGCTTTTTGTTTTAGAATGTTTTTTTCCTATGTTATTTTTATAATCGAGTAACTATAGAATTGAGGTCTCTATAAATAGGTTGCTCTGTATAGAGTCAGTATTTACTATAAGATCTTAGTTGAACTATAATTTTCGTTTTGTTTATTATTTGTTTTTAATTTTTGTAACTCTTTTCCTTCTCCACTAATTTAACTCTGTTTAACTTCTCTATTTCTCTTTTCGCTGTCGCTGTATTGTAGTTTTTTGAGATTTTTTTTTTTTTTTTTTTTTATTTTTTATACTTTATTTTTTTTTTTTTAAAGATTTTCGCTATCTTAAAGATTGGAGTTAGGCATTTCCAGTCATTTGTAGTTTCTCTTTTCTCTGGTATGCTGTTGTAGTTCTTTGTAGATATTTGGATTGAGATATTGTGGTTTTAAACTGATTCATCATAAAATCACATCATTATATTTAACTTGTCTATTTTATTTTATATATTATTAATTAGATTATTTATTATTGTTGTACTATTTTGTTTATATTATTATTATTTGGATGGTTATTTTTAGATAATTAGTATATATGTATATTGGTATAGTAGTTTATTTGATTTTTAATTCTTTTTTTATTTATACTATTATATATATTTATTAATGTTAATTTTATTATTTATTTATTTATGAATATTGATTAACTTATATTTTAGCAAAAATTATTTTTTTTATTTATTTATATATTTTTATTTTTCATATTTGATTTTTATCTTATTTTATCCTTTCATTTATTATTATTGTATAATTGCTGCATTATTATTATTATTATTTAGTTATTGTTATTATTGTTTTAGGTTATTTCAGCTATCATTCATCAAATTTTTAATACTAATAATAAGTTAATTTAATTATTAATAATTTTAATAATAATTTATTATAATAATGATATTAATAATTATTATGATAAATGACTAATATATAATAATAACTTAATATCTAATAATTGAATATTATAAATTATATATATTAAGGGTAAATAATATATTTAATAGGATCACTAATAAGTAATTATGGAATTATATATATAGATAGTTATTATAATTTATATTAATAGATTATATTAATATACCTTAATATATAGATGTATTTTTATTTGATATCATATTATTTATTATTATGTATTTATTCATTATTATATATATAAATAGATTATATAATGAGTAAAAATAGATTAGTTAATTAATTAATGAATAATGAAGAATATATATTAATCTAATTATAAAATTATTAATTTGCTAATTTACTAATATATATTTAATAATATATAATATATAATTTACAAAATTTAATAATTTATATAATTATAATTGATTAATTTTATTTCGTCATAGGGAGATAATGGTTAACAAGTAAATATATAACAAAATTTAATAATTTGTAATATATTAAAGAATATAATAATGAAATAATTATATAATCAATTATATAATAATCTATTAATATATTAATTAATATTATTAATAATTAATATATATATTTAATAATAATATTTTCAATTAATTAATTTAAATATAATTAATAATATAATATATTGATATTTAATATTTCACTATATCTTGATTTATTATCTTTAATATTTATTATTTATTCCTCTTAATATTGCTTTTTATTCATTAGACTATCATCATTATCAATAGCTACAACCTATTAATTTTTTTTATTAAAATGTTATGTGTATTATTTATCTATTATTTATTATTTTTATTATTATTATTAATACTTATTCACTAATTCTACCTCATTTTTTTAATATTAATTAGTCATATTAGTTTTCGTATGATAATATTTATATATTATCAATATATAATTAATATATAATATATAGATATTAATAATAATTAGTATATTTTTATTAAAATTAAATTAAATAATAAATTATATTGACACGTAATTATTTTATATAATTCACACTAGATTAATAATAATATATAATATAATAATAATAATATAATAATAATAATAATAGTAATAATAATAATAATAATAATAAATAATAATAATAATTAATAATAAGTTTATAGTTTATTAATATTAATATTTTATTTTATTCTTTTCTGGTTGAAACGAAGATTAATTTACTTATTATCTCATAATGATAAACATTATTGTAGTTAGTGCATTGAACAAAATTTACGCATAGCTTAATAGTTCTTCTTATTGTTTATTTGTATGATATTAATTATAATTAAATGTATTATTTATGATTTATTATTTTATTATTATTATTTATTTTATTTAATTAAGTTGTCTATAATTGAAATATTGTCACATGTTTAATGTTGTGTTTTTATTTGTCAATCACTTGTTTGACGTGTGTCGTACATAGGCACTTGCCATATTTAGGGAGTCGGGAGTCCGGTGAGATTCTAGGAGTCGGTCTTGTTTCTGAAAATCGACTCGTGGGATGTCCGGTGTGTTCTGGTTTTGTTTTTGATAAGCTCTCGTATCTCGTGGGGAGTCGGTAAGTTCCGGGAGTCGATCTATTTGATCTGCTGATGTGGTGGCAAAGGCCTCGACAAAAGAGCTATTTTTTCTAATTTGTATGTTTATTAAGTTAGGTATTATTTTATTAGTTTTATTTATTAATAGTATTTATCTTTTCTTTTAGTATTATTTTATACATTCGGTAATTATGTATATGTATTGTATGTATTATATTATATATTCTGAAAGTTTGCATAATAAATTTTATTTATCCTATTACATTTTCTTTATCTAAAGTATATATTATCTATTTTATATATATTTTATGTATTTAATTGTTTATATTATATATTTATTTATGCTCGACTATTTATTTCTAAATTTGTACAAATATTTTATTATATGTATTTCATATCTTTTAGTTACTATGAAAGTTATCTATTTGCTTAACTACATATATGTATTCACTATATATTAATTTATATATATATATATGTTTCTGTGTACTATTAGGTAGTATATATTATGGTGTATACTAGTATGTGTTTTATGATTATTATATATATAGTTTGATTTATGTGATTAATTCATATTATACATGTTTTGAATAAAGATGTAGCTTACATATCTACTTAATAATTTATTTAGTTTTCTATTTAATTATTTATTAAGTTTGTTTGTATTGTTATTTATAAAAAATATGCAGATATCATTCATTATTTTTATAGTAATATAGTAACATATCATATAATTTATTTAGTTATTATATATATTAAGTATAGTAGTTAATCTAGACTTGGCATTATGTAGATTCTATTTTTTCCTCTGTTACGTGTTTACCCTTATTCCTATTCATTCAATTCAATATTATTATTAGTTTAATATTAGGTTATAGTATTATTATATAGTATCTTTTATATATATTTATCTGTATTTAATGGTGATATGTATTTATTTAGATTGATTATGTCTATGTTATTATTTTGTGATTATATAGGCCCATTTGGTTGGTATGATATTATATATTTTTTATTAATGTTTCAAATTTATATGTTATATCACAGTGCCTTATTCATTATATATAATTATTGATGTGATTATTATTTATATATATAGTTATTATAATATTTATGTTTATAGTTATTATTTTGTGATTTTATTATTATATTATTAATTATATATTTATTATTTTAGTTATATATATTATAATTATTTATCTTTACAGAAATTTTTTTTGATATTCTTATTATGATTTTATTTTAATTTTATGTTATTATATGTAATATAAATACGCTTTTAATGATGTAGGCAAATTTTTGATATTTAAATTGCATTAAAAGTTTTATTTTTTATATTATTTTTTAATATTATATATTATAGATATTGATATTATTATATTATATTATGTTTTATTATACCAGACATATGGATAACGACTTGAAAAAATCCTGAATTAATCTGCGGTTGAATTTGACACACAGAATTAGTCACGGAAATGGTAACCTCAAAAATGAAAGAAATATTTTACATTTTGAATTTTTCATCGATAAATTGAGACTCTAGAACGGGTTTGTCTAATCGATCTGGAAGAAAAACGTTGCGCAAATCTAAAACTGTCCCTTATTCGCGGATTGAAACGTAATCCAATCAGCTGAGCATTTCGAGACATTAGGAGTGTCGATCTATTGTGGTTTTGATCTTAGTAGTTACCGAGCGGTTCTTAACTGGTGAACGCTTCACTGATCCCAGGAGTCCGTGGTGGGCTTGTAAAAGGCGGGTCCAGCGATGCTTGACTAGATAATGTTTAATGATGGCAAGTGCTAGTGCAATTAAATAATGGCAAATAGGATAAATGAGTGAATATAAAATGGGTAAGCTGTAAAGATATGGAAGACATCGGAGTAAATACTCTTCCCGTTGCCGAGTCCTTTTGTAAAACAGGTGCGCTTTTCTATTGGTTTATCTTGTACGGTTCTGTATATAAAAGTGTAATTTCTATTTTTTTTTTTGTTTTTTTTTGTTTTTTTTTTATATATTAGTATGGTTATTCATAATTTGAGAATAAGTGTTCGCTTTCTCTCACAAATTAAGAAGACCAATCATAAGAATACTTAATAAGATATGTTAAATACACATGTTTAGACGGCTTTAGTAGGGTTGTTAAATATTGAATAGTTCAGATCTTGGAGTTGTCAGAGAATATTATTAAGAAATTAATGTAGGGCTAGGTTGCCGTAGTGGCAAGGCTTTTACCAAAACCGCCTACGTTGTCTACACCTGCATTTAGATGTTGTGCTTACTACTGGTTCAAAGATATCATTGTGCAATGCTAAAGGCTGATGTAGACCATTGAATGTTTTAAAAGTTCTGATTTTTCCCTTCTTCTTCGCAATTTTGGGCGGTGTCATCGTGCGGGGCTTGTGTTAATCCTATATTCCACAATAGGTTTACGATTAGTAGAAAACATGCTGATAGTAGCTATAAGGCGGAATCACGCAAGTTCTTTTACAGCTCTAATACATAATATACTATGATACAAACAGTTTGCAGATGTACGATTCCCATTACCAATGTTTATATGGTTTAACCACAAGACAAGGAGAAGAATGAAGAGAAGGAAAGCTAAACAAGAAAGAAATTAGCAAACTTAATTTTTAATTCACATTTCTTTGGTGTCCTATAATAAATTCGTGACATGTAGACACACATTTCTAACTCGTCGGATGTGAATAATACTAAAGTATCTCTGCCAGACCGTATAATGGTGTCAATGACTGTTGGCTCATGTTTTAGTTGGCTTTGCCAAGACGCACTTAAAGACATAGTAGTTGATTAAACAATTTGGACTATACTTCGAAGGAGAAACTACAAAGAGCGTCATCGTTGCAATCAAATCTACATTCTTGAATAATATATATATATGTGTAAGGATTTCGTAAGTAATAAGTATATTAATAATAGTAATAACATATATATATAGTATATATTATAAAAGTATATATTAAATATATATATCAAGTGTGGTATTAGCGATAAGTATATATATATATAGTAGTATATATATTATATATATATATCATATATAGTATATATAGTATATATATAGTATATATTATAGTATAATAGTAGTTAATATGACAGGGTACGCCTGAATATGTCGTATGAGATTAAAGACGCTCCAGGGCCGCGGGGCTGCTGTATCGGTGTTTAGCTATACTGTACTCAAACACTTTATTTATCTGATCATTTGTGGTGCAGTACGGGCATCGATCGTTTTCAGGACTTAGACGTGACGTGAGGCCGTGTTAGAGCGTCCTAAAAAACTGCGATAGCTACATAAAAGCTGGATACGTTTTTGAAATCAGGGCCACCATTTTAATGCCGGAAAAAGAAAAAAATATTGTTATTAATTATTAATGAAAATAATTAAAATTGTTAATAAATGTAATTAGAATAATTGCTGAATAACATCGTTAAGGCTGTCATTTTGGTACTCTTCTGGCAACGCAGAGACTCCTCCGGCGCGGAGATTACATATATCTACGCGCATACCAGAAATTTTTTTTTTACTCTTTTAATTGTTGAATGAATAAGCAACATTTTTTCCCAAAAAATATCGTTTCAAGCGTAGTTATATATATATATAAGCAATAATATATAAGAAAGTTTATAGGATAGTAGTATAGTATATATAATAATATATAAGTATATATATATATATATAATAGTATATATATATATATACTCGGATGATAGTAATATATATATATAATATGGTATATAGTATATATAATACTATGATATAGTATTATCACGTATAATAGTAGATAGGTATATGAATGGTAGTATATATAGTATATATGAAAATATATATATATATATATAATAATAGTCAATAGGATAGGGTATATATACGGTATATATAGTATATATATATATATAACATAATATATAGTGTTTAGCTGAAACTGGTTCGGCTAACTTGTTAAGCACACCGGCAGCAATAATATTGATGAAATGAGTTTATAATAGTGAGAGACAAAGGTAAAACATATCATATGTTAGTATATTAATATGTTAGTTAACTCTAACTATAAACTTGATATAATATATTATATAATCATATATATATAGTGTTAGGTTAGGTTTGAGGTTAGGTAAGGTTTGGTTATGTTATACTTTCCATTCCCTTTAAAAATTAAATGAAATCCACTCATCTGACATAATTGTTGTTTTTGGCTTTTATGTACCTGTCTCTATTACTTCATTAACCATTTAACTATCCCGCTATCCTCTGGTAACTAAAAAGCATTTACCTCTGCATCCTCTTTCTATTACTCCTATGACCAAATCGCTTTTGAACGTTCGAATGTATCTTTTCTCATCACTAATTCATTTCCACACAAAACTGCACAACACACTCACACTCAATTGAACATCGTTCACCTATATCATGCTTATATAGTTGGATAGGTACTTTTTTATCAAGGCTCACTAATGTGGGTCCCAGACATCGTAATCATTATTTTATTTTTCTTCTTATCACACTCACGGTTTATCCTGCCGGCGCTAACTCGGCCTCCCTCGCTAGCATCTAACATGTGTCACGATTTGCTAATGGCAATTCTTCAAGAACTGTTTTCAGAGATGATTGTTATGTAGCTATCATCTCCATGTTTTTTAGGAGTGCAGGTCGTTACCTATCACTACAACATATAGTAAATATTAAATATAATATATTGATATATATATATATATATTAGTATACATATATGAGATTAGTATATATATGCTATATAGTACCAGCGCCTAGTCCGCCAGGGTCTAGTAGTATAGATAATATACTATATGATATATAGAATAGTATAATAGGATATCGATGAGTACGAACTAGATCGATCGTGATCGACGATTAGATAGATGGATTGGTAGATAGATTAGAGTTAGCTGATAGATGATAGATCAGATGATAGATTTATATAGATAGAGTATGAGTACGATAGAAAGACGAATAGCCGATAGATAGCATGATAGATAATTCATGAGTGAAGGTGTTTGCTCATATCATCATTAGTCAGAGCAAAATCTATGACACTACTCATATTATTCTTCTGCCATGTATAAAGGCCTTCGCACTCTTCAGATGTATTTAGGAGTTTCAGTTCATACTCATCTATCCACTCTACAATCATTTCACCCTGTTTATCAAGTCGTTGATTCCCTAGCCATGGTATATGCCCTTTAAAATCTCTTAAGATCATAAGATTGTTTTTACTTTCATTTCGTATTAACATTTCACATTCTTTTCTTATTTTGGTATTTCTCTTTTTATCCTCTAGTCCGTTTCCTGTTGCAAAATATACTAACACAAATTTATATTCTACTTCATAAAATTTTACTCCAAAATATAAATAGTGACTGATCTTTATTGATTAATAAAGATTGATAAATATTACTTACTTGATTTGGTTATGGGCTACTGATGAAAGGATTCATTACCAACCGTTCCGTTTCAAGATTATAAAACTATTTCGCAGTTTGAAATTTTATTTTCTTATTTACAGGACTGCGGAGCCTGTAAATTATTTACCGGTGTATGGGTGTGTTGTGTCTACACAGCATGCCCTTACTGGACACTATTTAAATTATATATTTTAATTGGATATATATATATATATATATATATATATATATATATATATATATATATATATATATATATATATATATATATATATATAGCTATATATCTCAACATAATATATATATATATATATATATATATCTTACGCCTGGCAGAGACCTTTGTCCTGCAACTTACGTAATATATATATATATATATATATATATATATATATATATATATATATATATATATATATATATATATATATATATATATATATATATATATATATATATATATATATATATATATATATATATAATATATATATATATATAAATATATATATATATAAATAACGGCTACTCGCAATAACGGCTACTCGCTTAACGGCGTTTCGCAATAACGGCGCTCTTAACTACTTAACTAATGCGGAATGAATCGCACGATAGAACGAATAGACGCTATCGCCAAACTGCGTTGCAGCGCATTGCGATGCATGCGGTCAGTCCGTTTACTGTCTTCGTGTATTCTGCATCTATCTCGCAATTTTCCAAACCTTATACTGTATAATAAATTTATTGTTAAAAAAGGCCTCATACATGAAAAGAAAAAGATGCTTACATTAAATGAGAAACTAGAAATAATAAAGTTAAGTGAAAAGGCACAGACTCTACACTAACTACATCACTATCACCGTCTACAAAGCAAAGGGGGTCGTTTGTAAATTCAGATGATGAAGATTCGTCAATATCTATTGAACGGTCGAAGAAGTGATATCACCAAAATAAAAAATTTGTATTTAAAATTTTATATTCCAATTTCTTTTTCAGTTATAAATCATGTACTAAATATAAATATTTAAGGGGAGACTTCATAGCAAAATCTCAACTATTCCAAACCAATAAAAGTAAATGTTTTTTTGATGAACAACTATGATATCTTTAATTTTATGAAAAAAACAAATAAAAAACTGTTCTTTTTTGAAAAGTTTTAGGGTAAAGAGAGAAATTTTTTTTTTGTTTGAATTTCCACAAAAACTGCTATAAAATCTTTAATTTTCAAGATATTTCAATTTTTTTTTGCACTAAAATACTCCAATTTAGTGTGATAATAAATTTTAGTTAGACACCTTATTTGAAAATTTATTTTTTTAAAAAAAAAATTTACAATCTCTGAAAAGTACTTTCAAAATTTTTGAACAGAGAATAGTCAGCCATGGCTGACACTAGGGACCGACCGGGGCGGGAATTTTGCCGGGGCGGGCGGTGTTTACACGTTTATATGTGAGCTTGGTACAAAATTTGAAGAAAATAAATCTGTTCGTTTTTTTTAATGAATTTTTTTTATATCTCATGTAAGGAAAAAATGAAATGCTAGAAAAACACAAATAAACATTTTGAAAATTTTTCATTTTTTAGACGGCAAAAAAAAAACTTTATTCTCATATATATATATATATATATATATATATATATATATATATATATATATATATATATATACTATTATATATATAGTATATATATATATATATTATATATATATATATAATTAATATATATATGAATATATAATATATATATATATATATTATATATCGTATTATATATATATATATATATATAATAAGATATATATATATATATATATAGTTATATAATATATGTAATATATATATATATTAATATATATTATAATATATATATATATATATTATATATATATATATACTATATATTATATCTATATATAGTATATATAGTATATATATATATTATATATATATATAGTATATATATATATATATATAATATATTATATATATATATATATATATATTTATATAAGTATATAATCACCCTGTATATTTATATATATATATATATATATATATATATATATATATATATATAAATATAAATATATAATAATATATATATAAAAAATATAAAATATATATATATATATATATATATATATATATATGTTCCAAGCAACCTTCTATTGATTTAAATAAGTACAGTTTCAAAGCAGTGATGTCGAAGCAGGTAACTTGAAAACTGTTCCGAGATGTCTTCTTTTTTGGAGAGGCGGATCGGACTAGTAGTAAAGCCTCCTGTACATTGTCTAATGGTGACGCTCTTGTCGATGGTTCGTGTCCTGGCGCGAGTGTAATTTTTTTCTTCTTATTAAGCAAATTTCTTGCACGAAGCATTGCTTGTGCGCATGTCGGCAGATCCTTGACTTTTGGTCGGCTGCTCCTGTAACCCATGAGCACCCCTGAATAATGCCGTGTGTCCCAGAAACGGTTCCAACACCCTTCTGTGGATTTAAATATGTAGCGAGTTTCAAAGGCAGTGAATTATTGAAGCAGGAGATTTGAAATCTTCCGAGATGCCTTCTTTTTGGGGAGGCGCATCGAACTAGTGGTAGAGCCTAGTGTACATTGTCTAACGGCGACGCTGTTGTCGATGGTTCGAGTCCTGGCGCGAGTGAAAAAAATTTTCGTCTTATTATTGCAAAATTTGTCGCAACAAGCATATTGTGCCATGTCGGCGTTCCTTGACTTTGGTCGTTTGCTCCTGTAACCGCATGAACACCCCTGAAGAATGCCATGTAGCCCCAGCAAGGGGTTCCAACCACTCTTCTGTGGATTTAAATAAGTATCTATTTTCAAACCAGTGTATCGAAGCAGGAGCATTGAAAACTTTCGAGATGCATTCATTTCTGGGGAGAGTGGATCGGACTAGTGTAGAGCAACTCTACATTGTCTAACGGCGACGCATTTGTCGATGGTTAAAGTCCTGGCGCGAGTGAAATATTTTCGTCTTATTATTGCAAATTTGTAGCAACAGCATCTTGTGAGCATGTCGGCGTTCCTTGACTTGGTCGGTTGCTCCCTGTACCGCATGAAAAAAAAAGGGAAAAGGAAGGGGAGCACCCAGAAGAATGGCCGTGTAGCCCCAGCAGAGATTCCAATCACCCTTATGAGATTTAAATAAGTAGTGAGTTTCAAAGCAGTGATATTGAAGCAGGGGATTTGAAACTTCCAAGATGCGTTCTTTTTCTAGGAGCGATCGGACTAGTGGTAGAGCCTCTTGTATATTGTCTAACGACGCTCTTGTCGATAGTTCGTGTCCTGGCGCGAGCAAATTTTTTTTCGTCTTATTGCAAATTTGGTCGTAAGAAAGCTATGTTGTTGCGCCTGTTGCGTTTCCTATGACTTGGTCGGTTGGCCTGTTACCGGGCATGAGCACCCTGAAGAATGCCGTGTAGCCCCAGAAGGGGTTCAAACCATCCTTCTGTGGATTTAAATAAGTATTCGAGTTTCAAAGCAGTGAAATCGAAGCAGGAAACTTTAAAACTGTAACGAAATACCTTTTTTTCTGGGGTGTCGGATCTGACTAGTGGTTTAACCTCTTTTACATTGTCTAACAGCGACGCTGTTGTGATGGTTCGAGTCCTGGCGCGAGTGAATTTTTTTTTCGTCTCCTTAATGCAAATTTGTCGCACAAGCAGTTGGGGCCGATATCGGCGTGGCTGACTTTGTTGGTTGCTCCTAGTAACACGGGAGCAAACCTAGTCAGAATGCCGTTTAGCGCCCAGCAGGGAATCCAACCACCCTTCTATGGATTTGAATAAATATCGAGTTTCAAAGCAGTGATATCGAAGCAAGAAATTTGAAAACTTTCGAGATGCTTCTTTTTCTGGGGAGGCGGATTGCAATAGTGGTAGAGCCTTCTGTACATTGTCTAAAGGGGACGCTGTTGTCGATGGTTTCGAGTCCTGGCGCGAGTGAAAATTTTCTTCGTCTTTATTGGGCAAACTTGTCCAATAAGCATGTTGTGCCCATGTCGTTGTTCCTTGACTTTGGTTGGTTGCTCCTGTAACCCAGGAGCACCCCAGAAGAAATGCCGTGTTGCCCCAGCAGGGGTTCCAACACCCTTCTATGGATTTAAATAAGTTATCGAGTTTCAAAGCAGTGATATCGAAGCAGGAAACTTGAAAACTGTAAAGAGATACCTTATTTTTTTGTGGTGTCGGATCGGACTAGTGGTGTAACTTCCTGTACATTGTCAAAACGGTAACGATGTTGTTGACGGGTCGAGTCCTGGCGCGGAGTAAATATTTTTAGTATTATTAATTGCAAATTTATCGCACAAAGAATGATAGGTTCCATAGTCCGGCGTGCCTACTTTGGTTGGTTGCTCCTGCAACACGGGAGCAAACTAGCAGAATGCTGTGTACCCCAGAGGGGGTTCCAAGAACCTTTCTTTTGATTTAAATAAGTACAGAGCTTTAAAGCAGCGATATCGAAAGCAGGAGACTTGAAAACTGTTCCGAGATACCATCTTTTTCTGGAGTGGCAGATCGGACTAGTCGTCAGAGCCCTCCTGTAACATTGTCTAAAGGCGACGCCTGTTGTCGATGTTCGAGTCTGGCGCGGAGTGAAAATTTATCATCGTCCTTATTATTGCAAATTATCGCCAAATGCATCTTGTACCCATGTCGGAGTGGCTGACTTTGGTTGGCTGCTGCTGACCCCAGGAGCAACCCATTCAAAATGACGTGTCAAAAGACCCCATGCAGAAGTTCTATATCTATACTATATATCTGTACCTATCTATTCCTAGACCATAGTGCTCACTACTATAACATTAGCACAGCTAATAGCATACCGTCAGTAATAAGACCCCTAGCACACTTTTAAGACTTATTCCCTTTGCATCCCTAAGGATTTAATTGCACCGCTATCTTCCTTCCATTTACACAACTTTCATACTATATCAGCATCATCTGTTCCCTTTTCATACACCATATATCCTAAATATTTGAACTCAGACATTTGTTCCAGCTTCTCACCATCTAACATAAATTTACACCCAGAGAAACTATCTCACTCAAAACATAACTTACTTATTTCTACGTTTACTTTCACCCTCCTTTACCACACCTGCCAAACTCTCTCTACTATCCCCTCAAAGCTAATTTCAGATTCGCCCACGAACTAATCATCCGAATAATAATAGGTAGGGCAACCCTCCACTCTCTTTCATTTTCATTACTCTAACACCATCTCTTGCTACCTACCCCACCTCTGATTCTTTCATAACCCAATCATATATATATAGTATATATATATATATATAAATATATATATATATATATATATATATATATATATATATATATATATATATATATATATATTATATATAATATATATATATATTATATATATATATATATATATATATATATTTATATAATATATATATAGTAATATATATATATATATAAATTATGTATATATATAATAATATATACATATATATATATATATATATATATATTATATACTATATATATAGGATATATATATATATATTATCTATATCATATATATATATATAATATAGAATATATTATAAATATATTATTATAATATATAAATATAATATATATATATATATATATAATAATATTATATAGTATATATATATATATATACTATTTATATATATATATATTATATATATATATATATATATATAATATATATATATATATATATATATATATATATATATATATATATAAATATATATATAATATATATAAATATATATATATATATATTTATATATATATATATATATATATATATATATTATATATATATATATAATATATATATATTATATATCTATTATATATATTATATATAAATATTATATTATATATATATATATATATTTTGCGTATATATATATATATATATATTCATTTTCAATTGAATCAATTCAAGCCTTTGATATATTTCTTTTACAACCCAAAAGAAAAATAATAATTATTTTACTCCTGCTCCGACTACAACTCCGACTATAGTTTCTGCACTGTTTGAGAATTGTGCTTTCTGGCAATAAATTTTTCCCGTACAAAAATATTTTGAAAAAATTATGCCCAGAATCCGTTCCGTTTCATAGCTCCGGCTGGCGGCTCCCCCGAATCCGGCGCTGGATTGCCGACTTAGGTTTCTGCACTATTTGAAAATTGTTCAGCACGTCTTCTGGCAATAAAATTTTTCACCAAAAAATATTTATAGGAACAAAATTATACCCAGAATTCGGCTCCGTTTCCGACTCCGGATCCGGATCCAACTAAGGTTATTCTGCACTATTTGAACATTGTTCAGCACGTCTTCCGGAAATAAATTTTGTTCACCTAAAACAAAATATTTCTTGAAAAAAAATTTAAAACAGGATCCGGCTCTAACTCCGGCTCCGGATCGATCCGACTAGGTTTTTGAACAATTTGAAAATTAGTCAGCAAGTCTTCTGGCAATAACATTTTCCAATTAAAAAAAATATTTCTTGAAAAACTATTTATCATTTTTTGTTTATGTCTTCAAATGTACCGATGTATCGGATGTATCGGCGATACAATTATTTGAAAATTGTTCAGCACATCTTCTTTCAATAAATTTTTCACCTAAAAAATATTTCTTAAAAAAAAATTCATACCCAGGACCCGGCTCTGGGTTCGGCTCCGGATCCGACCAAGCTTTTTCTGTACGAGTTCTACATAGTTGGCAGATTTATGGTTGCCCAAAAAGTTCTGAACAACCAAGACAAAACTTTTCCAGGCAGATGCTTCATATCAGTCATGGAATTTATGAAATTGTCTTCCTTTGATGATTTGGCGAATTTGAGGGCCGCTAAAGATTCCATCTTTGAGTTTTGAGTTTCTCATACTCAACCCTGAAAAAATCTGCAAATATATTTGAACATTCACCATTCTTTGTCCTAGCCTAACAAATTGCTTTCAATCAGTCTAGCTTGTGTCGAGTGGTGGGAAAATAAATTTTCCCCTGTCAACCAGTGGTTTCGTTAAATGATATTTGCTGCACTACAGTCATATTTCCGCGTAGCAAAGCCATACCAACTTTTTTTTCAGTGTCTTCTTTAAGCCCTCTATCGCCACAAGCATATGAAACAAGGGTATTTAGTATATCCGCTTTGCTGCCCAAGTAAGATGTTGACCATCTTCAAATCAACGCATATAGACCACTGGGGTTCATTATATCTAAGCTTCTGCAAGATCATTCTTATATTTTCATATTCCACTTTCAGTTTTGTTGAGTGACCTATTGGAATCGATGCATAACTATTGCCATTGTTCAAAAAAACACACTTCAAGCTTCTCGTTGAACTATCCATAAACAATCGCCAATCTTCTGGTCGGTATTTAGGTAACCCCATTTTGGAGTAGGAGTCCAGGGATGTTCCTACAGTATACTAGGTCTTTTTCTACAATGAAATATGGAAGAAGTAAGTTATTTTACATTCGGCCTTGAGACAGTTCTTTTCACTTAGTCTAGATGCTAAAAGCTCAGAATCTTGCTTGGAGAGACTTAACTCTCGTACTAAATCATTGATCTCTTCCTGGGAGAACTGTTGCTGTGTAGAAGTACTTTCTTCATATTCACTACCACTATCTGCACGTGTGCACACCAAATCCTGGATATCTTCTTCATCAGACAATGCTAAGTCTGGGAGTGTAGTGAACACTGGGATGGGGAGCATCGTCGGTGTGTGGTAGGGTCGCCTTGCTGAATTCCAAATCCGGATACTTCCAAATTTACGTTCTTGTACGATTGCTACCTTTCAACATTAACGCAAACGAAAATAACAGTCACTGTGGTGATTCTTTTGGCTCCCGCCATACCATAGACACACACACACCAAATTTTCAACCTTTTTCTTCGTCTATTTTTCGCACCTGACGTAGATTTTCGACACACGTTTTACAGACCATATGGGGAGCTCAAGACTTATCTTGGTCTCCGAGTTTCATTTCAAAGCGATTCAATTGTTTTGCTGCACAAAGTTAGTCATTATTATCTTCTTTGGTTCTCCTGGCAATATTCACCACAGATGTAGCAGAATACTTTGGGGTTATTCAAACAGGCTCTTCGTGAAGTACTCATAGTGTTCTGAAAATAGAAAAAAATAAAGTATATATAAAGGGAAGCCCCTTAAAAAGAAATAAAACGATATTACTGTAAAATATGCATTAAAAAAGATATTTGTATAAGAGTAAATCTGGAACACCCTGTATCTCAAGAACTAGAGCCAATCTTGGAAAACTAATGTCATTTCTGAAATCAGCACACCCGATATACTATAAATTCGATAAAATATCCTTGGCAGAAAAAAAAAATTTTTTTTTGTTGGCCAGTGATTGGTAGAAAAATTTTGTGTGATAAGAGCATTTGTGTTAATTTTAACATTTATTTTAGTGAAAAGTTTTTGTTTTTTTCTAGAGAAATCTATAGGAAAATTCTTTAATTTGTTTCATCTCCCATTATTTGTAACTTAATAATTTTTCAAAATTTTGAATGTCATGTTATTTTAAAAAGTCATTGGAAGCATTATTATGCAATGGATAAAATAATTCCTATGCATATTTGGTATAAATTTTTAAGTCATAAAATTCGGTATGCCACTTCGCTTCCCACTTCATTTTTATAAAACCTACTTATCACAATTTATTTTTTTGTAACACTTCCTTAATATAAAGGTTATTTTTGATTTTTGATTAGGTTTATATAATGTTTACGAGTAAATTCTGTTAGAGTAAAGTTATATTTAAATGGGTGATTTTTGTTTTTTTTGTAATTTTATTTTATAATTTTAATGGGGTCTATCTTATTCATTAAAAATTAATTTTTTTTATACAGTACGGTACTATTTTAATTCTAAACAGTTTGTTATTAAAACTGCACTTATAAAATTATATGGGTATCTCTATTATTAAAGGATTAATATTTGTGACTGTAAGAAGCTTTCAAAATCCCTCAGGTTATGAAAGTCCTTTTTGTAGGGTAATAAATTTCTTGTATTACTTGTAAAATTAACTATGCATATTTAGAAAATTATTGTGTGTCAATTTTATTATTATAGGCATTGTGCCACACAAATATAATATCTTCTTTGAAATCACAACTCTAACCTTCTTCTGTTGTTAATATTTTTTTTATCGTGTTCTCTATGTATTTTAGATTTTGAATTGATAATATTTGAAAATATCTGCATTTTTTTTATTTATTTTTTGTGCTATAAAATTATATTATTTTATATATTTGCCTTTTTAATGAATTCCCGGTAATTAATTTTTATTTATATTTTAGGTGCACTGGTGTTATCTGGTTTATGCCAATAAAAGAAATATTCCCCCGGGGTTTAAAAAGTTCCCCAGAAAATTGTGGGTTTTTTTTATTTTTTTTTTTGGGGGCCCTCCCCCAAGGCTTAGATTTTGAAATCGAATCAACGATTGTGAATATAATATATATATATATATATATAATTATATATATATTTTTATATTTTTTATATATTATATATATTATATATATATATATATATTATAATATATATATATATATATATATATATATATATATATATATATATAATATTACGGTTTATATATATATAATACTATATATATATATAATATAACCATATATATATTATACAATATATATACTATATATTATATATATAATTATATATAATATATATATATATATATCCTATATATATATATCTATATATATATATACTATATATATATATATATATATATATCTAATATATATATATATATAATATATAATATATATATATATATATATATATATATATATATATATATAATTGAGGCGTCTGGTGCAGGAGGCTGCCAACACCACTGGAGGTGGTTATTCAATACCAGAACCTAACCCTTTCAAATTGGTGTCCACATGGAATGACCAGTGCCACCTTTCTTCTCGCCTATGTCAAACTCACATTTCTCTCCTCCAGGCATTTCTTTACTGACTCAATCCACTTTTTCTTCTGTCTCCCATCCGGTCGATTCCAACACACTCACCACTATACATCCGCTTAACCAACCTTTCCATAAAACCAAATTAAGTTGCTGTGGATAGCTTTATCATTAGGAAGAATGAAACTCTAAAACGGTAAAAATCATTTATTACTCTCAATTTAAGTCCACGTATAAACTAAGTACCGTATAAAAAATTTAAATTCAATAAATTGAACAAAAAATATAAGTATCTTAATTCCTCTTTGCATTATAAAAAAATAATAATATTTTAAGGGTTTAGAATAATAAACACGTGAAATATAGAAATGGAAAAAAAAATAAAACTATTTAAAAAGGGTCAAACTGGAAACAGGCACAAAATAACTGAAAAATAAACATAATAAAAATTAAAGAAGTTTCTTTTTTTAGAAATAATAATTTTCCTGTTTGATAAACATAAGAAAAACAAAACCTCTTAACGCAATCATTTAACACATTTAGGGCTTCATTTAAATATCTAGACTAAAGCTTCAGTCTCCTAAGCCTACTACCAGACTACTAATATACTTACGGTATCTACCATAAAAGTATTAAAAGTACCATATAAAGTATTAATAATTATTTAATTCTAAATATAGTAAATTTGTAATAATTCATATTTTTAAAATAATTTCAGGACTGTCGTAACAATCAATATTCATTTTTAACACTAATCTTTAACAAAGATTCAAATGTTTTTATGTTTTCTGTGAAGTTGAAGCTTTACCTGTGTGGGTTCGAAGGTGGGCTCTTAAACTGCCTCTCTGATTAAAACTTTTATCACAGTAAGAACACTTAAAAGGGTTTTCACCTGTGTGGGTTCGAATGTGGGCATTTAAAATATCTTTACGATTAAAACTTTTATCACAGTAAGAGCACATATAAGGTTTTTCACCCGTGTGGATTCGAATGTGGGAATATAAATAGCTTTTACAATTAAAACTTTTATCACAGTAGGAACACTTAAATGGTTTTTCACAAGTGTGGTTTCGAATGTGGGTTTCTAAAAGAGATTTATGATTATACCTTTTATCACAGTAAGAACACTTAAATGGCTTTTCACCAGTGTGGGTTCGAATGTGGGATTCTAATTGATATTTCTGATTAAAACGTTTATCACAGTAAGAACAGTTAAATGGTTTCTCCCCTGTGTGGGTTCGAATGTGGATTTCTAAACTATCTTTACGATTAAAACATTTCTCACAGTAGGAACACTTAAACTTTTCACCTGTGTGGTTTCGAATGTGGGATTCTAAACTCATTTTATGATTAAAACTTTTCTCACAGTAAGAACACTTAAATGGGTTTTCACCTGTGTGGGTTCGAATGTGACTTTCTAAATTATCTTTACGATTAAAACGTTTCTCACAGTAAGAACACTTAAACTTTTGACCTGTGTGGTTTCGAATAGA
>JABUQX010022004.1:0-5000 GCA_015478945.1 Trachelipus rathkii
AAAAGAGGAGAGATAATTGAAAAAATGTTACTGATAAAGAAAAGTTACCATGGGTTTGTGCCAGTTTTTGGCACCCTTTACATTCAATGACGTGCCAGCTCTGGATCAATTGAAAGAATTTTCTCTACTTTTGGTCTGGTTGGTCATTAGTTTGAATAGGAATTGGGTCAGAAAAAGCTCAAAAACTTGTAAGGATATATAAATATCTAAGACAGGTTAGACAGCCAGATAGTTACTGTGAAATAAAATTGGAAAATGTGAATTCATTCACTCAATGACTTTAATTCAACTCCAATGTTACAAAATTAAGTTTTATACTTTAAATAGAACCATATAAATTATAAAATAAATGGAAATTCAAATATATTCTAGTATATTTATAACCAAGAGGAAAGAATTTTTTAACCTTTTTATTTAATGAAAAAATTTATTTAGTATTTTAATAATGGATCTAGTTATTATCTTCTAGTCAATAAAATTTAAAGATACATTCATTTGTACTTTGTATTAAATTTTAAAAATTTATTTTTTTCATTTTCATTTATTTCAAATATTTAAAAGGTATATCTGTGAAAATCTTGAATAAAATGCAACTAGGCTCGCTAATAATAAAACATAATATAGTTATTATTGCATATTAGAAATTTTTAAAAAATATACTTTCAAAAATGTTGAAAATAATAGCTAAAATTAAAAAAAAAAAAACACCTTGCTGCTGGCTTTTTTGGTTTTATTAGGTTATGCTTTTTTGTTTTTTTTTTGAGTGGGTTTTTTAATGCAACCCGCGTGAAATTCCAAACTTTTCAATTTACCTCATTTTGTCGATATCTATGCAACGTTCACGTTCACCTATTTTCTTCCTTATATATTTCCAAACACATTTCTTTTGAGATCTCATCATTGGATTTTAGCACATTCAACTATGCCTCTTTGCATCACCTCTTCATTCAACAACTCACTGTTGACATTCTTATTTCCTACTTTTGTACATCCACATACTTCTCTTGCACTACTAACAAAGGTTTCCTTTATTTGGGTCCAGATTTGTTCATGTTTCATCTTGTTCACATTCAACTGATTATTTTGCAAGCGCTCTCTTACATACTTTTCCCTATTACCTTGTTCGCTTAAACTTCTCAGTATAATTCTTCCCATTCATCCCTACCTCTTTCTTCTCATCCAAGCCCACTAACTTAATCTTACAAAAAAATAACAAATGATCCTGATAATCGATCCCAAACGCGCCAACAGTGATTTAACATCCATAACATGGACTTCAACATCTCCTTCTTCACCAACACAAAATTAATCATACTTTTCACTTCAATGACATCTCTGCCTACAAGAACTCTAGTATACTTATGAATACTCTTGTGCTCAAAGAAAAAATAAAAAATTAGTTATTTAAACTTATCATCACCAATAACCTCTCTTCTCACCAGAAATCGATCACTTCCTACCAATTCTCATTTTTCTCCCACTCCTCAGTCCACTGTTGTACCCATGCCTTTTTTCGATCCACCTATCCAACCATTTAGGTCGCCCACACTATCAGTTCCTGAAGCTCCTACTCTCCATCCAGAAACAGCATTCAGATTATCCCGAATATAGAACTCTTCTTAACAACATCCTCAGATGGAAACCAATATGTTACAACCACACAAACTATCTGATCTTTTCAAACCCAAATTTTACGCATTTAGATTCTACTCAAACAACAAATCCACCATAGCTATGTGTCACAGGGTCACTCATCAAAATCTCAACTCCTCTCCTCTCTTATTCCAATCCACTCCAGCGCCCACACAAATTTCCAAACCAGACAACTCATCTTCCAATTTCTTTTGCATCTTTGTTCCATCACAGCGCTAATCAATCAATTTTCTTTTTCCTAAAATACATAATCACCTCTCTTCACAAGACACAAGAGGATCCTGGTATTGCCTAAAAAGGTTGCTGAAAATGTCGACCAACAGAAGGATGATCTCCTGAAGGCAAGATGCCTTTGGATGGTAAAAATTCAAATAAGTCGGGCTAACTCTTTGAGGTTAGAATGGTAACTGCAGCAATTCCCATTGCAAGAATTTAGTCATAGTGGAAATGCGATAACTATTCAACAGAATGTCTGCCTCTGATGGTGATAGGTTGAATAATCATCAATGGGCTACACATTCTTATCTTGGTGGGTGCGGGAATCTGCCATTCCCCAACCTGGAGGCTTCTCAAATCCTTGGGAAGAAAAAGTCCCAAAGACGGGATATGGGACGGGATCAGGGAGGCATACTAGAAATGCTGATCCAGCAGCCACCAACCGATTCGTCCCTCCTAAAAATAGGGTGTCAGAACGGAATCCACATACTCCAATGTATAATCCAATCAATCCAGAGCAAACAGGAGCCCAAGACTCACAAAATTGCGATACCAAATTCCAAAATTCCAACCTGGCTTTCCACAAGACCGCGAAGACCTCATTATGGATCTCGTCAATGTGGAGTTTATCCCCTGTGACCAGGCCCACAATCCATACTCATCACACAAAACCTGCCATTTCGCTCGCTATTTGGCCGCACCTTTCCTTCTGGGCCTCTGCCTAAACTCACATTTCCTTTCTTTCAGTATTCCTTTACCTGACTCAACTCCACTTTCCTACTTTTTCTTTGGTCCTCAAAAACCGGTTGATTCCTTGCACACTCACCACTATACATTCGCTTAACCAACCAAGCATCATCCATCTTTTCCATTTGACCAAACAATCTCAATGTACTCTCGTTTATTCTCTCATTTAATCATTTCTACGCACCACACACTCCCTAACACGTTCTCCTTTTATCAAATTCTTCTCACAACTCTAACATGGCGCCTCTAAGTATTGTCATCTTACACAAGATTTGCACCTAAGATCTACCAACCTTTTATTCTAATCATCATAGTTTACTACTATTACACTAGCAACCAAGTACGACATCCCTCATCAGAATCTTAGCACACTCAAGATTAAGTTCCCTTGTATTCCACCAAGAATTTAATTGCACCAGCCCTTCCTACAATTCACGAACTTTCCCACTACACTCTGCAGCATCCCGATTCCTTTTCATCCAACATATAGCCTAAATGCCAAAATATTTAAACTCAGAAAATTGTTTCAATTGTTCACCATACATCATTTCACACCGTGGACTCTCCTCCCTCACTACTCTCACCTTACTATTATCTACATTTACTTTCAAACCCTTCTTTTAGACACCCTGCCAATCCTCTCAAACTTTCTTGAGATTCGCCAAAACAAAAACCGCAAATCATCACGTACAACAAGCAGGGAACTCTCCCACTCTCTTTCATTCTTCATCAGTTTAACACACCTTTCCTACCTTTAATTCTTCATCACCTCCATCCACAAATAACAAATTTAAATAGCCAAGAACAACACATCCCTGCCTCAATCCATTAATTAATATTAAACCATTCACTTTCAAACCTATTTTAAAACACACACTTCACTAAGTCGACAGCATAATTTTGATTCCATTCAAAAGCCTACCACCAACACCATATATCACTAACACCTGCCACAAAACCAACCAAAATACCAGCATATTCTTCCATACAACACTCAATAAACTGATTCCCCTATAGTTAACACAGTTCCCTCTATCTCCCTTATAAGGGTACTATTACTGCTCTCCTCCAATCCTTCAGAACGATACCCTCCATAAACGCTTCAATATACAACTTCCATATCCAATCAAATCACAATCTCGCTTTCTTAACCTTCTTTCTTCTTCCAGAAGAGCTCCATATTCTTTGTAAGTCTCCATTCATCCTCCTTCCAAACTGTTCCTTTACCTCTTTTTTCCTCCTATGTTTACAACTTTTAGTTTTCCTTTTTTCTTCTTTATATATTTCCATACACCTCACTTTTGAGACCTCATCATTGGCTTTTAGCACATTCAACCAAGCATCTTTTTTTACGTTTAACCGCTTGTGTCACCTCTTCATTCCATCACTTACTATTGCAGGGTTCACATTGAAATTTTGAATTTGAATTCCCTGACCTTCCCTGACCAAATCCGCAAATTTTCCCTGACCAGTGTGTTCGTTATTTTTGGCTATATAAAATATCTATTAATTTATTGCAGCCTATTTACTCAGTTCATACATTAAATTATTGAAAATTTACTTTAGAAACTGTTCATCATCATGGATGAATTTAAAAAATATTTTTTTTTTTTTAGTAATCAGCCTATACCTTCCCCATAGCCATCCAACGCACTCTTTTTTTTTATTTTTTCCAAAAGTAAACAGTTTTATTTATACAAAAAGAAAATAAATTAAACGCTTACATTAATAGCCTAGGTGACATAACGTCCACTGGTGATGCACAAAAGTTCTAAAATGGGGAGATTAGGTTAACTTTTTTCTTCCCAAGCATCTGAATTTTTGATTTAAAGCGTCTTTTCTTTTTGTCAAAGCCTTTCAAGTTTTAACAATCTTTCTCTGCCTCTTCCAAGTTTATAGATTTTGCAAAGGTATAATTTTCCTTTTTCAACCTTTTTATCTCTACTTCTTTTTGGTTCTGTTTTGACTCTTTTGAGATTTTCTTCATATCTCCTATGGGCAGCTCTTTCACATTTGTCAACATTTTTTTGAGTGATAGGAACTTTATGAATACTTTCATGAGATCTTATAGCATTGTGCACTGTTCTTTGAGAAATCAGACTATGTTCTTTCAGATTCTCCAACTAAAATTGCTTAATTTATAGAAAACCTCCTTCCACTGTCGCATTTCCAATGCGAAAATATCAAGTCCCAAAATTTAATAATTTGCCAACATTTCACATAAATTGTACCAGGTACTAATGACAGAAAAAACCTAATCAATCTCTTAGAAAGACATCACCATCCAAAAATATTTTGAATTTTAATTAAGGGTAGAATGAGCTTTCACTGCAAAAGTAAGAGTGGTATTGTGCTTTTTGCTTTCCTAGAAAATTAAGGGATGC
>JABUQX010022004.1:10000-20000 GCA_015478945.1 Trachelipus rathkii
GTAATAAGAATAGAACATTTGTGTACTGCTAGGCAACCGGGATTTCATTCCCTGTACATACCAATACTTAGTCATTTATTTCATATTCGGTTGTGTGCCCAAGTTTATATTTATTTTAATAAATTAAAAATAGATCTTTAAGGAATAATAAATGCAAATATAATATTAAATAACTTTTTTAAGTTTGTGTTTATTCAAAAATATTCAATTTCCCATTTTCAGTAAGTATTAAACAAAGCTTAGCCTACTAGCTTTCATGTTTTTACCATGAATTACAATTTACAAGTAAGATTTTTTTAACTAGCTATAATATAAAGAATAAAAAATAATGAAAGAAGAGACCTCAATTAGCAGCTGAAAAGACAAATAAAAAAAACGCTATTACTCAAACATGAACATAATAATAATAATAATATAGCTCCTTTAAGATAAAAGATAGAGTATCATTCAATACTCAAATTCAAAAAAATTTTCTCAATTGTGATGCAAAAACATTAAAGCTTTACTAGTATCTGGCGAGAGCCAGTTCCTTTTTTGGGTGTTTAACATTCCCACCTACACTAAAAATATGCTCCCTCTCGACTGATGAGGGAGGAACTGATAATTTAATTTGCTTGCAAGCACTGATAATATGGAAACCTTGGCCAATTTTCATGCCACCACATGAAAGGATTCCTTTCTGTAGGCAGCATCTCCTGTTTTCGTAGAGCCTCATCTCCTTCTCTTTCACAGATTGCAAATTGGAATTATCTTTGCTCCTTGATGACTGTTCTCTTCAGTTTTTTTCGATGGGGGTTCCCTTGGTGTGATTCTTTTGTCAATTTAGAGTCAATGTGGAATCTATTTTGGGTATTTTAACCTTGAATGTCAAATAGCTCCTTCTTCAGTAGGTTTAATTTTATGGGCATTTGCAACAATAGTCAACTATCAGTGATGTTGCCAGGGGATTGCTGATAAGGCGGCTTCCACTTTTGTGAATCTTATTTTTCGTCACACGAGCATAGCTCCCTCGGTTATGCTATTAAGTGCATTCCAGAAGTGATTACACCTTCGAGATGGCCATTATTGTGGGGTTTTCAGCTAGCTTAATGAATTCCTTTTATTGGGATACTTTTATTTATTTTTTTTTTTTTTACAGTTGTTACCGCCGCCCCTCACGGCATAGCCCTATTCAAGGAGCGGATGTTGAACGCCTCAAAATTCATTTCTAAGCAAATTAAGTAGTAGAGAATTGGAAACAAGAAGATGGAAGAGAAATTCCACAAGGAAGAGGCGGCAGAGAAAAGAAGGAAGCACCGCAGCGAACTAGTTTGGAGTTACTAATATCAACACAAAACTCATGTTGCCGATACAAGCACCCCTTGTGCCTACGAGGGTGGTCATAAAAGGTGGGGGTACGCGTAGTGGAAAGTCCCTCGAGCAAACTTGCCGGCTACGGTACCTAATAGAAAAAAAGATAAAGCACCAACATCGCGATGCAAAGATAGAGGAAAGTAAGGACGTTTATAAGCATTTTGGCCTTGATAGACCTATCCAAAAAGCCGTGTGGAAATCAGAGCTCCCCCCCATCCCAGATATGAGAGCAGTACCCATAAAAGGGCTGATATGAGACCCTTGTAACCTTAGCTGGAGTAGCTGAGAGAGGAAAAAACGGTCTCGCAGTCTAAACAGAACTCCCAGTTTCTTTGATGCTGCACTAGCAACTGTTGTGATGTGGTTTCCAAAGACATTTTTTTGTTTTATGTTAAGGCAAATAAATGTTTAATATTGTCAACATCTTAGTAAGCAAAGAGAAGAAGGAAATCCAAAGGAGGGGAGTTTGGAGAGGGCAGTGACGCGTGCCATACCGGTTTCAAATGCTTTGGATATGTCCAAGCCGCCCACCCTGCAAGTCTCCCCGTAGTTCCTAGGAGAGAAACCATAAATCTGTTAAATGGAAAGTATATCGCCAGGAGACCTCGAGCGCCAGTAAGCTCGTAAACTGGCGATCGGAAAAGAAGGGAAATGAAGATTCCAGATGGTCCCTAAGAGGTGAGAATTGAGAAAGGGTTTTCAAAGAGCTTAGATGATACAAGTTAGAGGCATATAGGGCGATAGTTTAGAAGGATCAGAGCGGTTTCCTTTTTTTCGATAGGTTGAACACTGAGGGAAAGTGCTAGTATTAAGCCATAGAGAATATAGTTGAACAAGGGGCTGGGTCCATCACGGAAGCACATTCCTTTAAAACTAGGGAGGAAGTGCCATCCGGGCCACCCGCTTCCTAACGTTCATAAATTTCAGGAGTCCATGCAATCCGATCAGAATGTAATCGCAGATAAAGACATCGGACCACCTGAGAGGAGAAGGGGAGGAAGAAAGGGGAATGACAGAATCGTCCAGGGTTGAGTTAGAGGAAATAGGAGGCCAAAGGAATTGGCCTTTTCAGTTGGAGTATTAGCAAAAGAACCATCAGAGCGAATAAGAAAGGAGGAAAGGATGATTACAGAAGTTGTTTTAGAGATGTTTTTTTGCAATCGAGGCCAGAAAGATTTTGGTCAGTCAGGAGAACTAAGGAAGTCAGCTTCATTTTTATTTTGTGAATGTTCTCTTTGTTCTTAGAATAATATCTGCTGCAACTATTTCTATCTAAATGAAAATTAGCAAAGAGTGATAGGAGAACGAGAATTTTTTCACACCCGATACCACTGTCCGTCTTAGCCTGAATGGCCAGAGAACACGCAATCAAACCATAGATTTTGAGTTGATCAAAATTAAGACAAAAAATGGTACAAGTCGAAGACTATTCAGATTCAAAGCCATCATTCAAAAGATGAAGCGTCACCTCAAGAGTCAAAGCAGTCACTCCAATTATAGTTAGCGTAGAAGCAATTCAATGCCCCCCAATTCGGCCCGATCAAAGTTGCCAGAAAAACCGCATATGGCAAGGATGGAGCTGTTGGAGAAAAAGTTATTAAATTTAAGATATAGGTTGTGGTCAGATTTATGAATAGGAGCGAAGGTGGTGGTATTTATAGAGAGAAGGACTAATTTGGTGAAAACATAGTTTAAGTGTGTTCAAGAATTGGTTTTGGATGATCCGCGGAATGTGATAGGGTTTCTTTAATTAGTTCCCTTGATCGTTGAGAAATGCTGAACTGATTCGGCTTCCCTCCCCACCTAGAATCAGTTAGAAAGGAACCCTCATTGTCAGTGTTGTATACATTGAAATCCCCTAAAATAGAGACCTCAGTATTTGGATGAGAAGATATAAAAGTCTCGTGAGAAGTAGTAGGTATCAATAAAAGGCAATGAAAATCTGTTTCTGTTAGGAGAAAGTAAGCCGAGAGGCAACAAATATTGTAAGTAGAAGGAAGAAAAGATTTCTGTTGGGAATCATCTAATTCAATTAAAGATTCCTCGGTTACTTGTGACCGTGTTATAAGGATGTTTTAATGTTTACTATAGGCAGAAACTCAAAATTAAGTTATAGTTGGATATATTAAACGAGTTTAGAGGATGAATTCTTTAGCCATTTGGGTTCTTCAGACCAAGAGCAAAAATTAGAGTTAGAGTTACTGAGGTGGGTATCACCACCAGAATCAAGAGTTAAGTGCATTCAACTGATGTTGGTTAAAGTCCAATAGAAAGCCCGCGGCCTAATGCAAATCTGCTATCATAACACGACACACAATCAAAAAAAAAAAAAAAAAAAAAAAAAAAAAAACAAGGCAAAAAAAAAAATTGATGGTGAAAGGAGAAAGAGTTAAAATTATTCGTACGCTAAAAACTAAATGTAAACCTGAATTTTTAAAACGGCTAAACTCCCTCATTTTACAGTAAATAATCTAAAATTAACGTAATCCCAGAAAAGTTTAAAAACAGACTCGCGCGCACTCACACACTCACGAAATTGCGTAAAAAGAAAAAAGGAAAAAAAATACTATTGGTCAACTAAAAAAGTGGAAGCTAACATCTGTATAGATTATAATATGGCTATCCAAAATTGGAAAATGTTACGCTAAAAACCCAAGCTGGAGAACGTCTAAAAATCTAAGTTAAAAAGAAGTCAAAGAAAAAAAAAAATAAACATAACCTAAGTACTAACCTATATATATCGAAACTTGATTATTATTGAAATCTAAAAAGTTTCTCATAATTTTTTCACCCAAAAAGTAAGAAGTAATCGGCCATATAACCAATACCGATACCCAGAAAAATGGCGATACTGCAGATACCGAATACTGATACTATGCCGGTACATCCCTACTCCTAAAACTTACCCATCTGAACAGATTAATACCTTAGATCCATACCCTATTTTTACACATCCTTTTTCCACTAAAATATTAGCACCGGTAACAAACATACCCTTATGCAAACCCTAGCACACTCAAGAATTAAGTAGTCCCTTTGTATTTCCCAAGGATTTAATTGCACAGTTTACCTTCTAACACTCACAACTCTTGCTACACTCTGGCATCATTTGTTCCCCATTTTTCATACCTCCTTATCTACATTTACTTTTTAAGCCCCCTACTTTTACACACACTGCAAAACCTTTTCAAACCTTTCTTCAGATCTACCACACAAAACGAAATCATCAGCATAAAGGCACCCTTCACCGCTCTTTCCATTCTCCATCAGTTCTAACACCCTCCCCCACCACCCTGCCTCCAATTCTTTCATCACCCCAATCGATAACCAATTCAATAGCTATGGGACTTACCATCCCTGCCTCAACTCCACTTTTAACATTAAATAACTGACACTCAACTCCATTTATTCTAAATACACTTCACTATCGACTTGTACATGCTTTTGATTCTATCTGAAGTCACCACCAACCACCTGCCAACAGTGCCTAAAGGAATCAAAATCAATAATCAAATTCATCACAAACAAGTGGCCTAAAGTGACTATTACTAGTGTATTGTTTATTATAATTGTTTTTTAAATATTTTAAAATGTCCTAAATTAATAATTTGCTTTTCTTACCAACTTTCTAGAGTTGTAGAACTATTTTATTATAAAATATTTTTCACAATCTATGTTTTAAATGTCGACTGGAAAGAAAATATTAGCTGGACACACCCTGCAACAATACCATTTTCTTCGCATTGACTAATTTACAAACCTGACTTTTGCTACGTCAAAACTTTTTACTGCTTTATTTTCCATGGCTTTGTGTTAAATCTTTTATTAGCAGTTCCATTTAAAAAACATTTTCATGTAGGCTTCATGAAAATCTGGACCCGAGAGCCAATTTTAATAAAGATCTACCCTATGGTAGAGCAAGCTTCTCTGTTCTAATTTTAAACCCCTCCCCATTCTTAATACAAAAAATATTTTTAGGTCTGGCTCTGAATATATATATAATATATATATATATATTATATATATATATATATATATATATATATAATATATATATATATATATATTATATATATATATATATATATTATTATATAATATATATATAATATATATTATTTATATATAATATATATATATATATATATATATATATATATAATATATATAATATATATATATATATATATATATATATATATATATATATATATATATATATATATATTATTATATATATATATTATATATATATATATATATATATATATATATGATAAATTCATTTAATCATTTCTTCTCCTTTTCAGCACAGCAAAAAAGAGAGATAAAATTATAAGAGTATATTTTAAATTTTATGTATAATTTAGTGAAGTAATTTATAGACAAAAATAAAGAAATAATATTTAAAATTATTAAGAAGTAAATAACAAAAATTCAAATAAAAAGGATAATCAAAAAATAAATAGAAGAAGATATATGAAAAATAATAATCAAGAATAAACAAAAGGAAATGATATCACTACATCAATTTTTGACATCTGCAATCAATGTAAAGGAAACTTACAACCTGTAACATCTTCGAGAAGAACAAAAATGGTAATAACTATATTTTTGCTTTAATCATTTTATACATAAAATACATCTAATATACTAAACAAACAAAATGTCTAAAGAGGAAGAAACTGCAAAAGAAATTTTATCAAGAACAATGGATAAACTAACTAACATGATAAAGGAACTAATGGATAGCAAAGAGAAAAGAGAAACAAATGAAGAAAGAAAAATCGAAAATTAATAATACCTAAATTTAGTGGAAAAAAAGAAGAATCTTTTGAAGAATATTTATTTAAGTTAAAAGTATGGAGAGAAGTATCTCAAGAAAAGGAAAAAACTAAAATAGCACAAATAATAGGAGGTTTAACAGGTGAACCACTAGAAGTAATTATGTCCTTAAACTGCATAAAGAAAAACTGCGACAGAAAATGAACAAACCAACCACCTAAGACCATCATTAATAAAAATACATCCTAAAAGAAACAGAGATATACTAGAGAAATAAAGAACCAACGAGAAGTATCTTTAAAGTACCAACACATTGTTGAAATATTTCGCCACAAAGAAAAGAAGAACTTTCAGAGAATAATGCTAGCAAGATTCCATTCATAGCAAAACACGACCGACCCTTGCTCAACGCTACCGATGACATTTAAAAGTCAGTGAAAAGTAACCATATATACCAATGATTAGTTACACTCTAATATGAAGGAATGGAAAGAAAAATTAATTATTAAATACAAAATATAATAAGAATAATAAAATCAAATAATTTCGGTAAGAAAAAACTAAATAGACAGGAAATTGTAAAGATGAGTGGAATCAGTAAATGTGAAAGTTGCTTAGAAAAAAGACAGCAACTAAAAATGAAAATTGAAATATAATTTAATAAATTCCTGCTACAATATTCCAAATAGCCGAGATAAAATCATAACACTGACTGAATGTTACTGGGAGAAAGAATATTTAAATTTCAAGGAAATGTCGACAGGTATTTGTAAACGTAATAGAGTCAATAAAACAGAAGATATGCTATTGGAATGGAAGAAATACATACATGTAAGTTGAATGAAGAAATGTAAAAACAGGACAAGGACCATAACCAACTGACAAAATTCGTAAAGAAAAAAAAGAACGGGAGATAGAAAGAGAAAAAATTACATAAATATATATGGTTGAGTAGCAACAGGCATCATCAAAAAAGTATCAATGAAAAAATTACCTCCATTATTGAATACCAGAAAAAGAAGAAAGAGACATAAATGGAGCAGAAAGAGAATGTTAGTAGCCAAGAAAAATAAATAGACATTTTCAATAAATAATGAAAGAGTATAACTGAATCTAAAGAAATTAAAAATATCAAGAAAAACATAGCTAAGTGAATCCCCTATTACTAGACATACAGAAGTATAGAGACAGTAATTTGGTGAAGAATTAGGATTAACAATGCATTAATGGATCTAAAGAATCATGAGAATACAATATATAAAGAAAATACAAGAATTTAAGAAAGGTTGTTTTGTATTTGGAAAAACAGAATATAGAATATTAAAAGAAATATTATTGCCTTGTAAAATCAAAGGAAAGAGTTTTGATTTAAAAAATCAATGTAATAGAGGGTGATATACCTTTATTACTTGGTAAATCAGCTATGAAAAGAATGAAATTAAAAATTAATATTGAAGATGGAACTGTTGATATTTGTGATTTGAATCTACAGAAGGTGCAAACATTTGATAATGAAGGAGGACATTCCTGCATATTATTGAATAAAAAACAAAAGGAAACATGTTGGATCAGTCAATTTAAAGAAAATTGGATAAAAGAAGAAGATAGAAAAGAAAAATTGAAAAAGCTACATAGACAATTTGCCCATTGTGGAATAGAAAAATTATTTAAAACAATAAAAAATGCTAGTTAAAAATAGATAAGACAAGAAGACCAATGGAATAATGTAAGAGCATTATTGAAGAAAATTGGGAGAAAATGCGTAATATGGAAAAAATATAAAGAAAACTCCACCAAGACCTGTGGTAGGTTTGCCATTAGCAAATAAATTTTTAATGAACATAATTCAATTAGTGTGGAGAATTTTGAAAAATAATAAATTTTTAGTAATAAATAGACCATGCAACAGACTATGACACAGGCAATATGGTATAAAACATAAAAAACCAGTAAACGAAATTATAGGAATAAGTTAATTGAAAAAAAATGGGACATAAATTATTATATATGGCAAGTAACCTAATGCATCGATGTCTGGACTGCAAATAGGAGAGAATTTCAAAATGAAATATCGAGAAACCCATTCCCTACTACCCAAAAATGAAAATATCAGATTTAATGACGTACCGGCGCGAAAGCCCATAAGCAGTAATGCTTTATGATAGAAAAGGTAGCTAGTAGGGTTACTTAAAGCATCACTTATACAAGTTAAAACAGGAAGGACCTGACTAGAAAGGGAAAATAGTTTTTATTTGGGTATGGGCAATTTTTGGCATAAGAATGGGAACTAACAAATTACTGGGATATGCATCCGAATCAACTGTTTGGAAGAATATAGGAATAACCAAACATAGTAGATCTGTGAAAACGTAATTAATAAGTGAGAGAGAGTATACTGATGACATGATTAAAGACATTATTAGAACATAGAAACATGCCTAGAAAAAGTTCATATGTAAAATGAAAAGTTCAGAAAAAAATAAAACGTGCACATTGCAGAAGGTCAAATAAGAGGAACCCCCCAAAAAAAAATACAGCTATAAAAAATGACAAAATATAGTTGCCAAATTAGGTGAAGCTAATTCTCTTTCAAAGGAAACATTGATGTGGAATGGTGAGGGGGGGCAAAATATTAATGTTGTTAGTTAGAATGTAAATAATCATAGTTAAAGAAGAGGTACTTTAAGAGCTGTATCAAAAATTCACTCAACCAAGAATTCAAAAAAGTATGTTCGATTTTTTAGCGTGAGCTGCTCGATGGAGAGAAAATGATTTATGAGAAAGAATGAATGGAAAATATGATGAGATAGATTTGAATGAAGAATGATCATTGATATGAAAGGAAAATATGGTGAAAAATTATGGATGATGAGACTGATAATGCTGATAATGAAAATGAAAATCAAACTGAAGATGAAGAAGAAGAAATGACATCAGTTGATGAATATGAAGAAGTTGATCCAAAAAATGTGAAAACTGGTAAATACTATGAAATGAAATTAAAGAATAATGAAGATATATTAAATTGTTATGTTATTAGTAGAGCTGGCAAAGCAACTAGTAAAAAATATAATAGATGTTATAACATACGCAATTTGAATACAAATAGAATATATGATATAGATTTGAAAGAATTTGAAAAAATATATGAATTAGATGTAATTGAAAATGAAGAAAATAGCGAGGAGGAGTCATTGGATGAAAGTGAGGAGATAATAGATGAAATAGATAGTGAAGATGAAGAGGTAAATCAAAGTTATTATAATCATTCTAATGAAGAAATTAAACAAGCCAAAATGATAGAAATAGAAAATTGGAAGAAGAACAAGGTTTTTGAAGAAGTAACTGATAAAGGTGAAAGAGCAATTAATGTAAGATGGGTAATTAGTGAAAAATTATTGCAGAATAACAAGAAAAAATTTAAAGCTAGATTGGTAGCTAAAGGATATGAAGAAAAAGTGGAGGAAAAAACAGATGCACCAACGGTTTCATCTGAAGCAATGAAAATGATACTAACCATAGCTCAAGAAAAGAAATGGAAAATAAATGCTATGGATATTTCAGCAGCATACCTACAAGGAGATACAATAACAAGAAAAGTATATCTAAAACCACCACCAGAATTTGATAATGGTAAACTTTGGAGACTAAATAAAACAGTATATGGATTACAAGATGCTGCTATGATGTGGTATTTATCATTGAAAAAACAATTAATTAAGTTAGGTCTAAAACAAAGTAAAATGGAACCAACACTATTTATAATGAAAGATTCAAATAATATAGAAGGATTATTATGTACACATGTAGATGATATTTTATGGGTAGGAAATAAAAAATTTGAAAACAATATAATAAATAA
>JABUQX010022004.1:42500-47500 GCA_015478945.1 Trachelipus rathkii
TCGAAGAGAAGAAAATTCAAATTCGAACTCCGATGGGGAAGGAAGTCAGGACCTACATACCCCGCTACGAGCAAGATCTGTTACCCCCACAGTCTCCCCCTCGTTGGGGGGACTCCAAAGACCAGTCTGCCTATTGGCGCTATTCCAAAGTTAGATTTGCGTAATATGATGACTTGGTTACACACTACGATTACCGTTTTCAAACTTAATGGAGTGGATGATCCAAAAGAACGCGTAAGAATATTGGCTTCCGTCCTTCCCCATGATATCGTAGCGACCATCAAATTTCCATTGGGGGAGATTGCTTTCAAAAGTTAATTGCGTCGATAGAATAAGCTTACGCTCCCAATCTTAGAAGTCAAATCAGTAGATTTTTTCAAAAAAGGGAAGAAAAAAAGAAGAACTCCCTTCAGTTTATTTGGCAAGAGTCCGTGATGTTATGGGAAGAATAGGATTTGATCTGCTTGCGGAAAACAGTGCTCCTTTTGTTCATGAATTGTTTATTAACGAGCTTCCATCTCGCATACAAGAAAGTTTAATGACTCTGGCAGACGATAGCAGTCTAGAAAAAATTACAAAAGTAGCAGATAACTTATATAAGAACTTTTATAGGAACGACTACGAAACCCCCTGTGAGAGAAGGGGGAGAGAATATTGGGGGGCCGTGAATCATCTTCAAGGAGAACAGTTCCCAACACACGAGAGAGGCTCATATGGAGAGAGTCGAAATACAAACAACAACAATGATCCTCAAGTTTCAGAAGAGGCTAAAGTAAACAAAGAATTCTTTCGAGAGATGAAAGGGCTTCTCAAGTCTCTCACCAAAGTCGCTGGGCAGCTGAGTGAGGCCGCTGCCAAACCGACTCGTACAGAAGAACAACCATCATTTCAAAATAGAAGAAATGCTCCTAGAGATCGTAAACAAGGCAACACTGTAAATGCTGAGTTGCTAGGAGAGTTATGTAAACCACACTCCAGATACCTCCATAGAAGTTACACCTGTCATTCGGAATTTTGTCCTATGTATTCTTTGGTATTCCCGCCAAATGGAGAAAGTCAGCCAGCCCATGTGTCAAACCCCCAAATGAGGCCGGGAAACGCGTCAGAACCCCCCTCGCACAGGAGTTAAGGGGGGAGGTGAATATTTTAAATGAAAATGGTCGTATTTTTAATTATGGGGATTCTGCTATAGTAAATAATTTGCATGCGTCTAATTAGTAGGTTTAATAATAATTTGATATGAATACACATAGAGTATGCTTTGTTTATAATAAACCGAATAATATTAATAAATAATAATAATAATAATAATAATAATAATAATAATAATAATAATAATAATAATAATAATAATAATAATAATAATTAATGTAGATTTGATTAATTTAAAGGCAAACGCGCAAGGTGCTTTCACTGGCATCGTACAAGAAGGTCATCCTTCTTCCAAGGAAGCTCTGAGTATTCTGACTATTGACAAGAGTATCGATGTGACCCATACGATACCCACGCTGGCTTATAGCGGCTCACAAAATATATTAATTACGGATGCTCCTACTGGAGAAAATCAGGTCATAAATAATTTGTCTGTATTAAATAATGTAAGAAATTATAAACTTTATACAATTGTTGATAAAATATCAAAAAGAGTCTTTATTATCGACTCAGGTAGTGAGATCAATTTACTCCCTATGGATGGAGACCTGAATGTATCGATTATTGGTCAAATTAAAGCAGCAAATGATACCGTAATTGACATATACTCGCGCGAAATTGTTACAATTGATTTTGGTTTAAAGAGAACTTATGATGTAGAATTTTTAACAACTAAATTGCCAATTTGCATATTATTAATTAATTTTTAATCGCGTATTTCGTTTTAAATATTAATTTTCGTATTAAATATGTTAACTGATACTCAGAGCAAGGAATGTAGAAATTTGTGTGATAAAACAATTTGTAGAGATAAGGCTTTTATTCATACTCTCTCTCAATTTTCCTCTTCTGTAGCTCATAATGAACTTTTTAGTGATATACCTATAGTTAATAATCTGGTATTTGAATTTAAAATCTGGTAGTTGAATTTAAACATTTATTTATAAATGCATATTTACCGGAAAATTTTAAGGTTCGGGAAGAGCAGCTTAAAGCTTGGGATGATTTGTTCAGAGAATTTGGGGGAGGGGGGAACGCTGAGTCGAAACTTAAGAATAGAAATGGGGGGGGGGATACTTGTGCTTTACGTGGGGGGGAGGAGACGAGCATTCCAACTGCTATCTTGAAGGAATTAGCTTCACTGTTTCCTTATAAAACTAATATAAGCGGAGTCCCAATAAAACTTAAACCGCGTCGTATTCCTCATAAATTATTCGAACAAACAAAGAGGGAGCTATTAAATTTAGTAAAAGCGAAAGTTTTAAAGAGAGCACCGTCGCAATGGAGTTTTCCCATCAGCGTGTTGGAAAAAAGTGGGGGAGGGGTACGAATCGTGTGTGATTTTAGGAAGCTTAATTCAGTTGCAAAAGAGGATGTATTTGCTATGCCGAATATAAATGATATATTTAGTGGGCTTCATGGGACAAAGGTATTAAGTAAGCTTGACGTCACGAACGCGTACTATTTACTGCCTTTAGCAGAAGCCGATCAACATTATTTTACTATTAGTACAATGATCGGAAATTTTTCTTTTAGACAATTACCGATGGGATTTAAAAATTCGAGTTCATGTTTTATGAGATTTTTAACTATATTACTTCAAGGCATTCCCGGTGTACACGTGTATTTAGACGATATTTTGATAGGGACCAAAGATTTATCAGACCACGTGATGGTACTTAAACAAGTATTTGAGAGATTAAATTATTTTAAAATTTGTTTAAATAAAAAAAATGCGAATTTGGGGTAAAAAGGTTAAGTTATTTAGGTTTTGATTTGACGGAAGAAGGGCTTGCGCCATTGTCTGAAAAGGTTAAGGAAATAATTGATGTTCCTCGCCCGGTAACTATAAAAGAAGTGCGTTCGTTTGTTGGCAGAATTTCATTTTACCGCCAAATATACCGTGTTTTACAAATCTAACATTGCCTTTGTATAATTATTTAAAGGGAAAAAATAGCTCTAATAAAAAAATCACGTGGTCTCCCGAGGCTGAGAAGTCTTTTGTAGATATCAAACAAGCGATTCGTCACGCCTCACGACTCAGGTTTCCTGCAGTCGATGCTCCTCTCAAAGTGTACATTTATGCAAATAATGAAGCTTTTAATACCGTAATTATGTCGGACGATGAGAATGGGACTCCTTTTGCTTTTTATAGCGGGTCTTTTAATACCACAGAAAAAAGATATTTGCCAGTAAATAAGCTTTTATTGGGGTTAACGAAATTATTCAAAAAATATGGGTCAATTTTAGCGGGAAAGCATGTACGTATCTGTACGTGTTCACGGGCGTTTGTATATAAAATAAATCATGCTAATGATGTACAAAATTATAATGCTAGGGAATTGAGGGAACTCGCTATTTTGAGTACTTTTAATATCACGATGGAGTTAATTACCGAAAATCAAAATGCGTTATTAAAATATTGCCCGAGATGAGGATGAGGTAGGAGAAGATGCAGGTTCAAATAGTGTAGTCTGTGACTCCGCCCACCGCTTCTCGACAGCCAATGAGCAATCGGCTGAGAATACTATAGCGACTGACGTAGGTGCTATTAACTTGGTAATGAATGGAAACGCGCCGATCGATCTCTCGGTTAGAAATGAAGGCTGCAGCCGCACTGAAGCGGCCAAATTGGAAATTTCCAAAATAAATTTAGTAACCACGTTTGATAAAAATGCAAAAATATTATTCTCGCATTTCAAGCGAGATTTGGACTTTGAAGAAATTAGACAGCACCAACAGTCAGATAAATACCTTAATGATCTGATGACGAAGAGAGAGAAAACTACTTTGAAGTTAATAAGGCAGAATTCTTTTTATAAAACCAAAAAGAGATAGAATTTTAGTTGGTCGATGTTCTTTAAAACTATTCGCGCACGTTCTTATGTTGCCGGAAAAGAGTGTTGCAGAACACCTTAATCACGACTACCACTATAATAAAAGGACATTCGGTGGTGAATAAAACCCTCCCTTAGCAAATAAAAAATGAAATTTTGTGTTCCAGCATATGCATAAGAAAAAATTAAAAAAACAGTTTATTTCCATCCGCACGTGCTCAGCAGTCAAAAAAAATAATAACAGTACCTAGTTTATAAGTTCCAAGATTCGGGTCCTAACTTTGTTTTTTTTTTTAAGAAGTGACGAAAGAAGTTTCAAGCCGTTTCATGTTGACATACTTTGAAGTGTACTTTAATTGCATAGAGGATACAAATACCCCCACTTACCTTAATGGACCGCTACAGTAAGTACTTGTTTTTCGCGGTGGCCTTCTTTAAAGAATAATTCGGTGAGAAATATTGAATGCACATTCCACGAGCATTATTTCCAATTCTGTGGAAATCCTCAGGTTAATTTCATTTCGGATTTAGGTGCCGAATTTCACTAGGTTTCGCTTGTGTTGTTTGACGGAAGTTATTGATAGCGGCCGTGCGGAAATGGAGCACTCCGACTACGTGTTAGGACTCAAACCCTAGAAAATTGTTGCTAATGGCCTCCCTGGAGGTAAAAATCATAAGGAATTTGCATTGGCCCTTGTCTGAGGAGTATGTTGCAAAGAGCATGAATTTAAGCCCCTCCGACTGGCCGCAGCTATTCATTACCTATGGTGTTTATTCACTCTGAGGCTTCGCAGCGAGGATAACAAAAGGAACGGTTCTTAGTCCCGCAGATTGAATTGTTTGGCAAAAAATATGCAATACACTAGTGGATTAGTGATCTGCGTTCGGAAACGGCTCCCAATAGAGTATATAATGCAGAATATGTTAAAAAGCATAGGCGCTCTATTTTTTAGCCAGGGCCGCTGGCGCCACACACCAAATATAAAAATCGACACGTCTTTGTGCCTAAAG
>JABUQX010022004.1:60000-62500 GCA_015478945.1 Trachelipus rathkii
ATTCTTCGATTGAAAAATTGAGAAAACCATATCAAAATGCTAAAGAAAAACATTAATAAATACATTTTTTTAAATATTTTTATGCATGGTTTTTTTTATGGTTTAAACATGGTTTTTTATGTGGTTTAAACCATGTTTAAACCAATGGTTCTAAAACCAAAATTGGTTTAAAACCATCCCACCATATATTATATATATATATATATATATATATAATATATATATATATTTAATATATATATATATATATATATATATATATATATAATATATATATTTTATATATATATATACAGTATATTTATATTAATATTATATATATATATATATATACATAGTATATATTTATATTATTTGTATAATATAAATATAATACTATATATATATTTATATATTATATATTATATATATATATATTATCATATATATTAATATATATATATATATATATATATATATATATATATATATATATATATATATATATATATATATATATATATATATATATATATATATATATAATATATATATATATATATATATATATATATATATATATATGTAAAAAATATAAACATACAACAAATATATAAATAATATATATATATATAATATATATATATATAATATAATATATATATATATATATATATATATATATATATATATATATATATTATTATATTTATATTATATTACAGAGTTGGCCAGGATTAAAGAGGCCCCAAGTCTTATAAACAACATGCAGATAATTAACTCGTTTATTGTATATACACAATACAGAATATTGAATTATTATTATGAAAAACAAGGTACTGAACATTCATAGGTCAATAGTTCACAGGAGTTGCTGAAAATATTCACCTTGAACCTGGATACACAACTTTGTATGGTCGCATATGTAACAGTTTCAACATGTTATGGCATGAAGTTCGTTTGATGTTTAGTTGTGCGGATAGACGTCTAGTTGATTTCCGTGAACTTCTAACCATAGTCTCTTGCACAAGTGCAATATTTTGCGCCAAACAAACTTTCTTTTCACGGTTACGTTTGGCGTTAGCGACCGAACCTGTTGCTCGAAATTTACTAATCAATTTCTGCACAACACTCTTTGCTGGAACAGCTGTGTTTGGGTATTTTATCTTGAACATTTCATTTAATGTTTTAATTAATTAAACGATTTACATCCAAAATAAGTTTCAACAATAAACACTCTTTGTTGGATTGAAAAGGCATTCTGCAAACCTCTTATCACAACAAGCTTCAAATTGACTACTGAAAACGTCGCACAGATGACTAATTTGCCGCTCGACATCATGTGACCCCGCTCGAGCGCCGCCCTTCCGTTTAATATTTCATTAACACCAGTAACCCTACAAATATGAACAAATAAAACATATATAAAAACAAATATAATACGGGGCCTCTTTTATCTTTGGCCACCTGTATATATTATATATATTAACCTATATATATTTATTATATATATATATATAATATATAATAATTTGCATATTTTACATATATATATATATATATATATATATATATATATATATAATATATATATATATATAATTTTTAAATTGTCAGTACAAACGGTGTTTCATGAAATTAAAATGCTGCTGATTAAAAAATGTGAATTCAAAATAATAAATTATTATATTAAAAATATATAAAATATTTTTAATATACTAATAAAAAATAATATAAATATTAGTAAAAAATAATATAATAATAAAATATTAATAACTTAATAAATCCTGAGTAACTTTACAGTATCTCTAATATCTTCAAAAATGATTGAAACATTTGATGTCCTTTGATTGTAGTTGAGCTGGTCTGTCTATCTGTCTTTCTGTCTGTGTGGGTGTGTGTTTGTTTGCCTGTCTGTTATTCTGTCTGTTTGTCTGTCTGTCTGTCTGTCTGTCCGTCTGTCTGTGTGGGTGTCTGTCTCTGTGTGTGTGTGTGTTTGTTTGCCTGCCTGTCTGTCTGTTCGTCTGTATGTCTGTCTGTCTGTCCGTCTGGCTTTCTGTCTGTGTGGGTGTCTGTCTGTGTATGTGTTTGTTTGCCTGCCTGTCTGTCTGTCTGTCTGTCTGTGTGTGTGTCTGTCTGTCTGTCTGTTAGCTCTGTCTGTTAGTCTGTCTGTTTGTCTGTCTGTCTTTTTGTCTGTCTGTCTGTCTGTCTGTCTGTCTGTCTGTCTGTCTGTCTGTCTTTTTGCCTGTCTTTCTGTCTGTATATTTTTCTGTCTTTCTTTCTGTCTGTCTGTCTGTCTGTCTGTCTGTCTGTCTGTCTGTTGCCTGTCTTGTCTGTCTGTTTTCTGTCTGTCTGTCTGTTTGCCTGTCTGTCTGTCTGTCTGTCTGTCTGGTCAACTCTACAACTTTTCGTCTTTTCAACACTAGTACTTTCTCTTCTGCACTCTTCCATCGCATAGCTTCTCCATTGAGGAAAGGTTACGTGACATTTCTTTCCACTCAGTCTCAACCCTTTCTCTCTC
>JABUQX010022004.1:67500-71291 GCA_015478945.1 Trachelipus rathkii
AATACTATATACTTCTCTAAGGCCGTCAAATATTATAATATTATAATAGATCACTTCTATCTCCTCTATTTAACTATGTACTATAATACCTCATCCGTATAGAACTACTTACCTCATCTCGTAGTTTACGGTAATACAAGCTCCGTCATAATATATTCAATTATAAAGTACTCCCCTGATTCCGTCATAACTACGTGTGGTCAGCACCGCATTTGTAACACATCACTCACTAAGCGAAACAATTTTCTCGGTGTTAGTTTCTTGTGAGTTTACCTCTCTCGATATCTCGCTCAATTTCCTAAATTTATACCTCAGACGTAGGAGGAAACAAACAATACTACACCAGTTATTATTTGCAAGCAATTTTAATAATAAATTATCGTCCTTGTAAAAATTGAATGCTAATTACAGTGAATTTATTGTTTAGGAAAATCATAAAATAAAAGTCGCAGAAAAAAAATCGCAAAAAAAAAAAAATTCGCAAAAAAAAAATTTGACGGATTTTTCTTATCAGTTATTACTGATAAAATCCCACCATAAGTGAATAGACATACTACTCTAATTAATCATATTAGCTATTTAACTACCGCAGTTTATTATTATAACTCTTTAGATTTATTATTATACGCATAAGACTCTTTAAAAGAGGTATACGTAAGGTTTTCATGGCTTTGAAGGTCACTTTTTTTTATAAGGTTATCAAGGCTTTTGGCAAAGGTTTTTTTTCTAAGGTTTTATTTAAATTAAAAATAACAAAAGCAAAATAATAGCTTCCAAGGTTAGAGTCGAAATATTGATTCGATTTTATTATAACTTTTATATTGAGGAATATATACAACAAATACGGGTGAACCAAAATTTTGGGGGATATTTTTAAAAAAGAATATTGCAATCAAGGCTGATTATTTCATTTATGGATTAATTAACTGTTTAAGTATTCAATGCTCTGCTGTTAAGGAACTACAAAATAAGGTGAATAAATGTTTCGCCCTTAATAATTATATAAAAAAGTATATGTCTCAATGAAACACACAGTCTAAATAGTTGTTTTAATAAATTACAAGATGAACTAAAAAGTTCTTTATAAAATAATGGGGCATTTAACAATCAAAATGATAATAATATATTTACGACACCTGGATATCCTACTACTTTCTAGAATTTGAACTTATGACTAAAATATTTGCCAAATACAAGGTGAATACAAAATGTCGTGAGTCTCATTTAAAAGAAGTTTTGCAGTCAAAGTATTATAAATTTAATACACCCTTGTAATTCAATTGTGTTTTGCAGAATATTCTGAAAGGTATTTCAATTACAGGGTGAACGAAATTAGTGCTGATTTTTTTTGTTTTAAAAGAGAATAATTAATCAAAGCCGATTATAAATTTAAAGGGACACCCTGTATTCACTGCCTTTGATAGTCAAATATGAAATTTATATTTTGCAAAATACAGGGTGAGAAAAAATGTTGAGACAGTATATTTGAAAGTCAATTTTGCACAACAAAATATCACATTATTACATTTTAAGTTATTCTGAAGATATTTACAAATACTACGGGAAGAAATGACCATAGCCGTGAATTCATTTAAGATAACGATACTCCATAATCAAGCTAATACATTTATGGGACCTATGGTAACGTTTATTTTCACAATAGTAATATTTGAAAAAGTATCTCTCACCCTCACAATAAAGGTTAACAAAAATGTGAGGTCTTTTTCTGACGTGAGTATTTTAATCCCCATTCATTTTGCACTTTGCCCACTTTCATGAACACCCTGTATTCCTGCAAAATGTAATGTTTAAACAGATTATTACGATAATTTATAGACATTATTCTATTTAAAACCGAATTGTATTTTACGTCCCATACACAGCACGCCTTTAGCCTAAAATTTAGGTGATGCATTAAGAATTTAGTGACTTATGGAACTTGGAATTTCTGATGTGATGAGCCTGTCTGAGTGGCACTCTTGAGTTCGAACAAAAGCAGAGTCAAGACATTATAGAACTATACATTATCGCTCCTGCATGCACCATAAACCTACAACACAGAATATTTAAGATTTTCAGGCCATTTTTAAATATTGTAGGGATAGTTCGAGCTTGCATGCCTAATTGCTATATCCGACCTTTTCTTCTCCCTCGGCCAAACGCATATTCCTATCCTTCACATTTATGACATGTCTCCATTGATAAAATCGTGATTTAGTGAGTTTCGGTCATTCTTTCTCAGTGCACCATTCGATGTCCGCAAGTTACCTGCCTGACAAAGACTCTTCGAGCAGCAAATTCATTCTTTATTAATCCTCAATGTTGGTGTATACAAATTATATAATTGACATTCTCATAATCAAAACAATTCCGAAACACAAACTCCCTAATGATGATTACACTCTCACAGCATTTTAATGTATTTATGTATCTCTGAATATTGCAACTTTCGAACCTCTCACCTTAAAGTACTTAAAGCCTCTCGCGAGTATTGCCCTCAAGATTGATACTTGTACCTTAATTCATGCTGCATACTAATTAAAAACACTAAAAAATTTATTGATCACTTTAGTATTATGATAATATTAATACTGAAAAATTTAATAGTACGTATATAATATTATTACTATGACTAAGGGAATAACTCAATATTTCAATATAGAAACATCTGTATTATGAAATGATTCTTATGTTTATGTTAATCATAATCACAGTATATTGAACAATGGTTATTTTAGTCTACACATATGTATATATTAATATATATACTGATACTTAGATATAAAATTAATATAGATCAATGTATTATTCATTTTTTAAATATGGCTATTTGAAGTATTATAATGCTAATACATAAAATAAGGTTATTGAATATAAATTTCATGCCCGCGTGAATTTGAGTCACATATGGATTGTTGTAATAAAGATATATCATAATATTTATAGAATAATAAATATGGTGAGTCAAAACATAATATAATTTACATAACTAAATAAAACGGAATTTATAGATCATAATGCATGTTAATTATTTACTTATATATATCTATATTATTTATTATATAATTATATATATATATATATATATTTATATATATATATAATATTATTAATATTATAATATATTAATATTATATATATATTATTAAATTAAATATATATATATATAATATATATATATTAATCTATATATATTTATATTATATTTATATTAATTATATTAATTAAATATATATATATATATTATATATTATTATATATATTATATAATATATATTATAATATATATTATATTAATTATTATATATATTATATATATGTATATATTAATTATATATTAATATTATTAAATATAATATATATATAATATTCTATATATATATATTATATATATATTAATTATATATTATATTATATTATATATATATATATTTATATATAATATATATTATATATATATATAATATAATTTAAATTTATATATATATATATATATATATATATATATATTATATATATAATGATTATATATATATATATTATTAGATATTAATATATTAATATATATATTAATATTATAATATATAATATATAATAATATATATATAATATATATTAATAATAATATATTAATATATAATACAATATATATATATATAGATATTAATTAATATATATATATATATATATAATTATATATATATATATTAATATATAATATAATATTTATATATATTGATATATATATTAATATTATAAATATATAATTATATATATATTATATATAATAA
>JABUQX010022005.1:2500-7500 GCA_015478945.1 Trachelipus rathkii
TTTATAAGTCTTTAGCTTTAAGACTCACTCTAATCCAATGAAAGGGTGAGCGGAGCCCCAGATGTGAGAAAGTGATCCCTAGCAAGGGCGAATAAGCTTTATATAGACTGGGTAGTTGTGCAAGGAAGAAAAAAATTCCGCAGACTCCACTTTCTTTGAGGACTTCGCAACCATTGTGATATGAGGTTTTTCCAAGACTTTTTTGTTTATGTGTCAGACCAACGAAAATAGTTTATGTTGTCACAGGTGAGACGTTAGACACGTCGAAAAAAATTAGGAAAGAGGAGGTGTTTTGAGAGGGAGATGTAAGAGTTGAGTTTTCAAAGAGTTTGAATTATCAAAGGTTGCGGGTGCAACGGGAAATCCAATCCGGTGGCAAGAATAAGAAATAGGAAAGCTAAGAAGAGAGGCACTCTAGATGCCAAAAGAGGGAGAAGATTTGAAACGAGTGGACGATGGAGAGTTTAGTCGTCGGCATAAGAGATTAACAGAGTTAGAAGTACAGCTGAGGAGTTCGTTGATGAAAAGTAGAAATAAGAAGTTGGAGATATAAAAGAACCTTTGAGGAACAAACATTAACTAGGAAAGGAAGGAAGAAGTCGCTCGATCAACGATGCTGATTGGAGCGACATAGAGAATAAGCTTGCAGAGTGCAGTAAGCAAGGTAGGAGGAAACCCAAAGGAAAGTGGAGCTTAGAGAGTGCGACGCAGTGCCATGACTAGATCAAAAGCTTGATATGTGAGCGCCACACAATGACCCATAGTCCTAAGGACAGAAGACATAAATCAGTTAGTAGGATAAGTTATGTCACAAGTTGAACCTCAGGAGTGAGCGTCGAGCCCGCTGTGATCGCTGAAGTATGGGGGAATGAGATCAGATGATCAGAAAAGAGAGTTAAGAAGTGTTTTCAACATTATAATAGAATACAAGTGAGAGCTATAAGAGACGGTAGTTAGAAGATCAGAGCGGGCTATCTTTCTTCGAGATTGGCTGGATAATGCGCGCTTTAGCACTGAGGAAATGTTACTAGTATTTAGGCATAGAGAGTAGAAGTTGAACGAGGACAGGGCAATCGGAAGCATCCTCAAACCTTGTTGAGAATGCCATTACGGGCCACTAGCTTCCTGATGTTCCATAGATTCGAATCCCATGCACCACCGATATGCGTAATTAGGGGAAGGAGGCATAGGAGACTGAGAGGAAAGAAGCAGGAAGGAGGGATGCGGAATCGTCCAGGGTAGAATTAGAGGAAAAAAGGAGGCCGAAGGAAGATTAGCTTTTTTTCAGTAGGAGAGTTAGCAACAGAACGGTCAGAGCGAATAAGTGGAGAAAAGGCAGATTTACAATTATTAGAGTGTTTTTTGCCAAAGAGGCCAGAATTTTTATCAGTAGGAGAAGCAAGGAGGTCGCACTTTCTTTTTGTGAAAGCGCGCTTAGCTGTGAATAATCTGTCAACGATAATTACCGTGAGCAGAATGGAAAATTAGATAAGAGTGATAGGAAAAGAGGTTTTTCCCCATGTCGATAGGCAATGTTTCTCCTGAATAGCAGGAGAACATTTCCCATCGAACCATGGATTTTGTGGAGAAGAAGATTTAGTTGAAGATGGAATGAACCGCTCATTCCTCGAAGATTACAGCCCTACTTTTCAGCAGTAAGCGAAGCATCCTCGAGTTAAAGCAAGATTCACTCCAAGTATAGTTTGTTTGCAAAGAAAAGACGCAACGCCCCCCCAATTAAGCCCGATTAAAGTGGCATAGAAAGTACGTTTGGGGCTGGGTGAGAGTGCCTGGAGAAAAAGTTTTGAAACTTAAGAATTACAAGATTGGTGGTCAGAGTTATGAAGGAGGGAAAATATGGTGTATTTATTCGAGAAGGATTAGTGGTGAAACATAATCAAGCGTGTTCAGAATTGGTTAGGAACGTCTGGTATTTGAGGTTTTTATAACTGTCTCAAGATAGTTTAGAATACTGAATGTTTTGGCTCCTCCCTCCTGCGTCCAGTATGAGAGGAGCCCAACAACTCAGTGTGATGTACGTTGAATTCCCCTAAATAGAGGATCTATTTGGATGGGAAGAAGTTACAGTCTCATGAGAAGTAGTAATATTCAAAAGGAGGTGAAAATCTGTTCATTAGGGGAGCAGTAGCAGAAACACGAGACAAGATAATGGTAGTAGTATGGAGAAAGATTTTAAGCCATAGAAAATCGAAATTAGGAGATTCAAGTTTCTCAGACTGTGTTTACAGGAGTGTTATGTTTATATAGGCACAGACTCCACATTTGTCTGAAAATTTAAGAAAGTTATAGTTTGAGATAGTTAAGGTTATTTTGAAAAGAATCCTGGCTAAGCTGGGTCTCAGACACGTAATATCAGACAGGTGAGTATTCCACGATTATGAGGTTAGACTTTCAGGCCAGGACGTTATGCAAAGTCAATAGAGAATCACAGCTGCAGCCCACCACAACATTGTTTGCAGATCATTCAAACGGACATACCCACGCAATAAACCACACATCGACTAATGCACACAGCACCAAAGACCTATGGATTAGGGTTTTTACTGAAAACTGTACCAACACAACCACACACAAATTCCAGACTACTAGATAGATAAAAGTAAAAAAATAAGCAATACATTTATTAACTTAAAAATGAAATTATTTTAAATTATGTTTATAGAATGGAAAACAGAACTAATAAATTAATAAGCACGGGGATAATAGTAAAGGTATAAAACTAAAGTTAAAGATCACACCACACGCAACACACACACATAATAAATAGATTAACACACAACACTACACAACACACTACCAACACACATTTCACCAAGAAAAAGCACACCTCGCACCGCAACAATGGACGGGGGCCAACGCTAAAAGCCGTATGCGACATTACCGATGTTCCTGCCGAAAGTTCGTTCATAATATAGTATACATATGATATATATTATAATAAATATATGTAAATATTATATACATAATATTATATAGTGGTTATATATATATATATATATTATTCAAAATATTATATATATATTATATATATAATATTATATTTATATTAATTATGATATATTATATATATATATATAGTATATATATATATATATATATATATTTATATATTATATATATATATATTTATATATTATATTATATAGTAATATATATATATTATATATATATAATTAAATACTATTGAGTTATATGCCAATCTATGTTTTTTTTTTTATTGGGAACCGTTTTTTATTGGTATAGCTTTATGATAACTTTTAAATTTTAATAATATTTCAGTACTTTTTTATTTTTTTTTTATACTACCAAATATTTTTAATAATTTTTTATTATTTTTTTTTTCAATAACGATTTTTTTTTTTTTTTCTAAAATAAATTATTTTAAATACATTTATTTATACATTTTTATTTATAAACATAGTATTCTAAATAATTTTATAGCTCTATAAATTCTATAATATGATATCCGCCAATTGCTTTGGGCACGGGTTAGTCCTATTTTTAATGTGTTACAAAACGGGTTTTAAGTAGCGCTATTCTGCTTTTTTTTTCAATTTGCATAATCTTATATATTTTATTATTAAATAATAATTATTTATTTGACCAACTTTAGCAAAAAATAAGAGAATATTATCGGTAACATTATGAAATTTGCAAAAATAGATAGTTTTAAAATGTCAACTCGTGCTGAACACGAGTAGCACGAGTGCAGGAGTCACCTCTGATATATTATATATTATACTTATATATATATAATATATAATATATATATTATATATATTTATATATGTATATATATATACTATATAATATATATATGCTATATTATATTATTGTGTCATATATATATTTTATCAATTGATATATTTTATCTTGGAACACCACAAATTATTTGAAGTGCTTCCGAATATTTTTACTTAATTTAACAAACTGAGATCTTTCTCTTAGATGTGTTATAATATCTAAACCATTTTAGTGTGTTCTATTCTATCGAAAGCTTTGGTAAGATCTAATAAAAGAAATGCAGTATTAATATTTATGGTCTATATTTTCATTTATTTTTTTCAGTCATACATATAAGGCGTTTGGTTGTTGATGCTCTTTCGAAAGTCAAACTGAAAGTAGTTAAATATAAAGAAATTGCTATGAATGATTTCTGATATAGAAGGGGAGGTTTCAATGCAGTTGGTCAATATGAAGATTATCATCTCATGACTTTTGAGGCTGGGAACCTTCTTCCTAAACTTTACTCTTCCAATAAATGATCGCTAGGCTATTGGAAATATTTTCTGCGATAAACACAATCCTGCATCCATGCAGGACACGGTTCTTATAATAATATATAATTAATAATAATATAATACCATATAGGAATCCCAGCTTATAATAATAAATCTAATATACTAATAATAATATAATAATAATACAGATAATAATAATATAATTATACTATAATAATAATAATAATAATAATAATAATAATAAATATATAATAATATATATACTAATAATACGCATATAATAGTAATAATAATAATAATAATAATAATAATAATAATAATAATAATAATAATAATAATAATAATAATAATAATAATAATAATAATAATAATAATAATAATAATAATAATAATAATAATAATAAAATAAAATAAAAAAAAAAAAAAAAAAATAAAAATAAAAATAAAATAAAATAAAAAAAAAAATAAAAAAGAAAAAAAAAAAAAAAGAATATATAATAATAATATAATAATAATAATAATAATAATATAATTAATATAATATAATAAATCATAAGGAACAATGTAATAATAATAATAAATATGGTGATGCATTTATATTTTCTATATATTTATATATATATATACTATATATATGTCCTCAAAGCATATATATATATTATATATATATATATATAATTATATTATATAATATATATATATATATATATAATATAGTATATAATATTGACTATAATA
>JABUQX010022005.1:10000-12500 GCA_015478945.1 Trachelipus rathkii
ATTAAAATTATATATAGTATATAGTATAGTATATATTATATATATTATAATATATCAAGTTTAAGATTATTAAGATATATAAGATATATGAATATATATACTGTTATATCTTTATGTATAAAAATGAAAATGATTAAATTAAGTAGATTTTAAAAGTATAGTATATTTGCATATATATATTATTAGCTGGATCAAAAATCAAAATTAAAGAAATATCTCTAACCTCCAATGACGTGCCAATAACCAATAATGCTCTATGTAAAATCTGATGTAAAAAAATAACATTTAATGGTGACACATGCGCAAAGAAAGTTGCGCGTGGCTGAGTAAACTGTAGCGGGTTGTCAGTTGTGCTGTAGACGTTATAGGTGTTGGTTGTGTCAAAATTTACGTGCTTGCCGTGTCATAATTATTTAAATTTCTTATGTAGAATGTCTCAATCACGTCAAACAGTAATCGGATACTATGTTTTTTTGGTTATTGGGCAAATTGAAATATGACTGTAGATAACTTCCAATCATTGGAAGATGTATTTGTCGTACTGTTTTGGATGACACCATAAGAAATAGTAAAGGAGGATTCAAATAATATTTAAGTTCTGAAACATATGACTTTGGGATAGAGCAAAGTTTAAACACGAAGGCAAAACAGGAGTGTGTGTGACCAAAGATTAGAAAAAAGATTACTATCTGAACAACACAGATCACTTTAAAATTTGGAAATCAAGGTGAAGTCAAAATACAAATTGAAAAGAGACTATCTTTAAAGAAGCTTAAATGATTTATTTGATATCGCAATGGCAACGAATGAATAATATCAAATGAAGAAGATAGAGTTTTTTTTAAAGCTCAGAGAGAAAAAGGTAGGCGAAGGTATATGAGTAATGTGGATAAAAAATATACTGTAAAACAGGAAGCGTAAAAGGGAAGAACAAGAAAGTAATAGAATTAAAAGGGAAGTTTCGTCGACAGGAGGAACAAATTACGTATTTTGCTAGAATAGTCTAAGTGTGGGATGGTGGAGTTCCTCTAGCAGTGACGAACAACTGGACGTCCAGAGTCGAATACCATGATAGTTCAAAGGAAACGTCATTAAATGCATAACCCCTGATTAGAATTGGCTTTGGGATAGATCGAAATGAGTGTAGACGTGCGATGTTAGTTAGTAAGTTTACTGCAAATGCGCTTGAAAAAGTTTGATATATTGTATTAACGAGAGTACATTCGGCGGCGAAGAGATATACGTTCGTAAAGCAATAATGCTGGAGGATATTAAATAAACATTTTCTTGGTGGGTATAACTGTACATCTGTAAACTGGGATGGTAAGTTTATTGTGTTGGATGGTACCGAGAAGACAAGGTTGAAACCGTCTGGGATCGTCGTACATGGTGAGGGAATAAAGTTGCTGGGTGGTTCCAAAACTTTTGAAGAGGAACCGGTGCAAATGTTGCAGAAGTTGTAGTAGGTAAGCCTAAAAGATTGGAACTTTTGGAAGATAGAAGTTAGGAATTGTGTTTTGGACCACAACAACAAGCAGACGGGAACAAAGTGGGCATTGTAGATTATTAGAAGAGAAGCTTGAAAAAAGTCTTGTCTGGCTTTTTGCATGTCGAATATTTTCACGAAATAGTCATATTGCTGTTTCAGTCAAAATGTTATTAGTATTTCATCAGGACAGACATTGACCTGTTTCAACAGTTTCAGAAATTTTGGAAAAAAATAATGAAGGAAGTAGTGAGATAGGGAGTTTAGTGATTCATGGACGAAATGTCTTAGATTTTTGTAAGTGAGCGCTAAGAAAAGCACCAGGGATGAATTATAGAGAACTATTGGAGCTGACAGTTGTTTATTTTTGTAGAAACCTTGAAAACGTTTTCTTTTCGTACACTCTGTTGCTCTGCATCGAGTACGATGGATGGAGTAGTATTTATATTCAGTTGAAATATCTTGTTTAGTTCGCAGTTTTAATGTTATATGAACAGAGCAATAAAGGGCAGCTTGCAATGACAAGATTTGCTAACTTTGCTGTAAGGTTTTATGTCCCATTGGTTTTCAGCCATCAGCAGCTTCAGTCGCAGAAATGATGAATACTTCAAGAGCTGGAATGGGCCTGTGACGATTATGAATATTATCAGTAGTGCTAGATAAGCTACAAAAGTCACTTGGGTACGCTTTTAGGAGAAGAAACTTGCAGCTCTTGAGCATTTATGGATGATGAAAGTAAGTTGAAATGACGAAAGATGTTTGAGTCTCTGCATAAACCCAAGTAAGAACAAGTGTAAGAAAGCCCAGATAACGTTTTGTTTTTTTAAGGATGAAGATAACTTCATAACAAAACACTATGCCGAATTTATAACAGAATGCAGTATTTATTTGTTCTTTCAATAAATTGCGTTTGGCTTCCACTTTTCTCAGGTTGACCCTCTTGGAATGGAAGAAGAACGGACTATAAATGCACAAGAGTTACAAATCAATAAAGTTCATCAGCGACAATGCCGA
>JABUQX010022005.1:17500-24568 GCA_015478945.1 Trachelipus rathkii
TATATATATTATATATTAATACATATATATAATATATATTATATTTATATAGTATATATATATATAATATATATATATAATATAATGATAATAATATATATATATAGTATATTAGTATATATATATATATCATATAATATATTTTATATTATATACATATTATATATAACATATATATTATATATTTATATATATATATATATTATATTATATTTATATTATTATATATTATATATATAATAGTAATTATATATAATATACATATATATAAAATATATATAATATTATATATATATAATATATATATATTATATATATATAGTATTATATCATATTATATATACTAATATAAATATATTATATATATTATATATATAATATATTATATATATATATAGTATATATAATATATATATATATATATATATTGTATTATATATATATATGATATATATATATTATATATATAGTATATATATTATATATATATATATATATATTAATATTATATATATATATATATTCATATATATAACGTAGTAGTTATAATAATACTAGTGGGAATAGATTGTTATTAAAGATTACGGTTAAAGTTGACATGATATATGAGGTTGGTTCGAGTTATATAATATATCACTGTTTCCATAAATGCATAAATTTGCGTTTTTCCCTTGTGACATATAATATATTTATATATATATTATATTATTTATATATATATATTATATTATATATATATTGAATATGATATATATATATATATATTTATATATATATATTATTGGTCGAAAGCTTGTTAATTGATAATCTGTTAGTTTGATTTTTCGCTTTTGGATGTCCTTTCTTTTATCGAATTTTTTATTTTATTTTATTTTTATACTTTTTGTATATACCACTATGAGTATTAAGAGCTTAATTAACATTTGTGGAACGATTATGATTTATGTGATATGAGACTATATCTAAACCTTAAAAAGATTCGAAGAAACCAAAACAATTGTCCGTCGAGTTTACATCAAGTATTACATATATAATTCTATATAAATTCATGATAGCCACAACTTAACCATCGTTTTGTGGTTCAAATTTTGGTCAAGTATTGGTATATACTATTGTATTGCGGTATTTGATTTTTCTTAGGTGATTTATATTTTGATCCGAAGGATTTACCATTACTTCTCTTGCTAAACAAGACCTTGCTATATGTTTGAATGTTGCCTGAGTCACCTGACAAAGTTTTCTTCGCTCACCTCAAGTCTTACTCTTATGCGTATGGGATGTTTTTTCGTTCCTTTTATGGAGTATGCTATTTTCGCAATTCTGTTGTGGTTCCACTCCACAACAACTCCTTCTTGAAAGTGGTGTTGTTTAGGGATTTTTCGTTCCAGTTAAGTCAACTACACTCACTAACTTTTTCCAGTTACTCTTTTTTCTTCGAATTACTGAGTTCATTCCTTTTAGCGTAAAGTAGCTGTTATATATAGACACTGCACAATTGATACTTGAACTCTTCAGGATCATTCTTCCTCCCTTCAGAGTGCTGTTGCGAAATGTTCTTTCCGTACCACCAGCCCCCTATATTTCTAACTATACCAACGTTCTAATCCCCCAGATTTAAACTCATATGCTGAATTTAACATGTACCCTCACTGATAGACAGGTCTCTGGTACAACACACCCCCCACTTTAATATATTATTTTTCACATCTCAGCGTTTCACGATGAGGGATAAGGTTAATGCCTGCCGAAAACGTAATGAAACTAAAAAATACAAGTCCGGAATAGTAAAAAAAAAACAAAAAATAGAAACCCTGTAGCCTCTGAAGTCCAAAAGCATCTCATTGACTCTTCACATTGAATTCAGGTGGATATAATATAATAATTTTTCCAGACATCAAAATCGTCAACAATGCACATCAAAGAGAAACGCATAGTAAATTATTTTTTAATAATAATGATAATGTTGAATAATCAATATACATATTCCTATAAATTACTTAAGATACCATAATTAATGTCGTAGTCTTAAGCAAAAAGTAACGGAGTAAGGGGACTTTCATTATTTTACTTTTCATTTCAAAGAAACGGAATAACGATAACGGAGTTACTTTTTCTAAGTAACGGAGTAACGGTAGCGGAATTACTTTTCTGTATATATATATATATATATATATATATATATATATACATTATATATATAACTATATATATATTACATATATTATATATTATATATGTGATATATATTATAATATTCTACTTTATATATATATAGTAGACTATATATATATGAAATTTTCTTTTAAAGCTCTGAACACTTAAACCATTTATTAAATATTCTTAGTGTTTCATGTTTCTTGCTAGTGATCTTATCAATTAAGGGATGGCGATCACCATGTACTTTTGATTTCCTAAACACAACCTATCTATGAGGTTGGGTTTTCTGAGGCACCTTCTTCAGGATTCTTCGCAACCCACCCTAAGATTTTGGTCTTTACAGCGGTTTGTTCGGCCGGCTTTTATTGGAGTAGTGTATTACCATCTGTCTGTGCGTTCCACCTCTGAAAAGGCCTTTTTTGAAACCGTTTGATATTTAAGAATTTTCATTTTTTTTTCAACTCTCCTGCTCATTAACTCTCTCCAGTCTATTCTTTTTTTTCCATATCGAGATTACTGCAATTAATCTCTTTTACTCAACCGGCTTAATAACACAGTGAACCACTGCTTCAATCTAAACCCCCAAGTTATAATACTTCGCTCAATTTGAGAGGTGGCTCTTGCGACCGTTACCTTTTATACTACAGCAGCTTTACTTCCTCTTCTCTGATGCAGGCTTTCGAAACTCCTTAGAATTAACCTTATATGCTCACAATCTTACATGCTATTCACTGGTTAGAGTTCTGGAGAATGACACATTGCTATTCTATCTGATTGAACCAAACTGACCTTCTGACATGCTTAACAATTAAAATCCTTTTCACACTCTTCAAACTAGTGCTGATGAAGCAACAGAATGCTTTGGCAAATAATCCATGAACCGTGTCTTTAAAATGGAGAACATACATTCTCTTTAAAACTTACTTTGTAAATTGATACGCTAAGCGGGTTTAAAAAGTGATGATCAACTCTTATAGTTTTTAAATTTAAAAAACTTAATTTCAAATACCAAAGGAGAATTCTATACAATAAATGAAAATAGAAAAAATCTAAACAAGGAAAAATCCCTCTAACAATTAAAATTTATCATAGAATTAAAAATTTGAAAATATATGAGTATTATAAAAAGACAGCTAGCATCACAAATAATGATATGGGTAACTAAAGTAATTCAAATAATTAATGGAAATTTATTGCCATTAAAACATTTATTTATCTTTTTTGTTTCTTCTGAACAAGTTCAAACGAACAACATATTAAAAATCAAACTGGTTTTTTTTGTTATAATATAACTTCATTAGTATAATATACTTCTATAGTATTATATATATTATATATGAATAATATACTATATATATATACGTATATATATATATACTTAGTATAGTAGTATATATATATATATATATATATACTAATTATATATAGTATATATTTATATATATATATATATATATATAATATATGATATATACTATATATATGATATATGATATACCTTACATAATATAATATTGAACGCTTAAACCGTGTATTTTTAAGTATATTTATGGTGTTTATTTTCTGGTGATTATATTGGGAAGGATTACATTTATTGCTCTTGCTAGAAACAAGCCTGCCTATATGTTTTGAATTGTTTCTGAAGTCACCTTAACAAAGGTCTTCTTCGCTCCCAACCTCAAGTGCTTACTCTTTTGCAGGTGGGTGGATTTTTTCGTTCCTGTTGTATGGAGTACTCGGCAGTTCGCATCTGTTGTGGTATCCAGCTCAAACAACATCTTCCTTGAACAGTGGTGTGTGTACTATAGATTTTTGCGTTCCAGTAAAGGCTCACCTACAGCTCACGTAACTTTCTCGCAGGTCTCTTCTTTCGTTCGAATTACTGTAGTCAGTTTCTTATTTACGTGAAGATGCTGGTATTAGTATAGACACTGCTCATCTGAACTCTTCCAGGATCATTTCTTCCTGCGCTTACAGAAGTCGCTCGGGTGCGGAAATGTTTTGCTCTACACAGCCCCGCTATATTTCTTCGAATCCTGACGCGTCTAACGCCAAATTTAAGCTTATGCTAATTTTAACATGTACCCTCACTGAGTAAGAGTCTTTGAAAAACACCACTTTAATTTAATAGTAATTAAAAACCAATATCTTTCAATTTCCTTCAGAGTTAGTGGAACTTTAGCACACTGACAACGTTCCATTAAATACTGGCACCACTGCTGTAACAAGTATGCAATACATTGCTAAGTAGAATTGAGATAGAATAGACAATTTCTAAGCGGAAATTAGTAAAGATCGGATGAAAAAATTTGTGGCTGCTTAAAACCTTATGTCTGAGGTAGCGAAAATGTAGATGATAAAATTTAAAATTTTTATGCGGTAGGTCTATCCGTTTGTGGAAACGTAAAGAGTGGAAAAGGAAGTATTGGGTAAATTGTATTTTGGCAATGTTTTTCGTAATGTTATATGCGAAGCTCAAAAATAAAATCAAAAATTTTATAGACAAATTTTTTAATCTCAAGACAACGAGTGGCCCTAGTCCTAAAATACTTATATAACTTGATTAATCGGGGAAATTATCCCCAAAAATAATTTTTTATTTTCACAAGATTGATTTCATTTCAAACTCACATAAGATTTACTGTTATGCACACTAGATATTGACGGTTATTACGGTATCGTTTTACATTATTATTACGGTATATTTAATAGTATTATTAATTAGTATTATATAATATATATATTATGATATGAAGGGGTTATGGTCGCTAGTACTATAATATAGTTATATAGTATTATTTATTTTATATCTATTATATATATATAATATTATATATATAAATTTCTAAGAAAAATACTCAAAGCCTAGAACCATTTATTAATATTCTAGTGTTTCATGTTTGCTCTCGATTCAGTGAAGTTGGCATGCAGCATCACTCCATTGACTTTTTTGATTTCTAATCTACAATCTCTTCTTAGTGTCAGGTTGTTCTGTTTTCTGCAGTGGCATCTTCTTTTCAGGAATTCTTCGCGGCACCAACGCCCTATAGAGTTTTTGGTCTGCTTACAGGGCGTTTTATTCGCCCTTATATGGCAGGTTATGTATTACCATCTGTTGTGTTCCACTGCTAAAAGCCTTTTTTTTGGAAAGTGTTGCATCATTTCAAGACAATTCATCTTATCAACTCTCCTGCCTCTCAATTTGCGACACTCTCTCCAAGTTATCCTTGTTTATCTTGTCGAATTTTACTGCAATAATCTCTTTACTCAACCGCTTAAGTACAATGAAGATTATTGAACACTAGCTCATCTAAACCCCTCCAGTAAGAATACTTCCTCCGTCTTGTGAGAGGGTGCTTTATTGCCGACGCCGCCTTTAGTACACAGCTTACTTCCTTCGTCTGCTATGCAGTTTTTGCATAACTGCCGTGATTTAACCTTTATATGCCTCAAATTCCTGTATCATGGTACTTCTCACTGGGTTAGAGAATCGTGGAACGACATTGCGTATTTCTATTTCTATTAGCCATAACTAACGCTCCTGACGTCAATGCATTACAATGTTATAGAATCCTGTCACACTGTTCAATCACTAGTGAAAGTAACATCTTAATTGCAAATGAAGATCAATGAAAGTCTTGAAAAGATGAATTGAGAACCAACATGGTCCCTTAGAATATCTTAGCTGTTGTAATTTACACGCTAAGGTTTAAAGTAGATACTTTCCATACTTTTAACCTCTGATACTCGAATTTCGAGTAATACCAATAAATCAGCTCCTTACAATAAATGTAAAATTTAGATAAAAATCTAAACATAGTCTTATATAGACAGTACTGATTTTATAATTAAATAATAAATAAAAAATTTATATTATAATTATACCTAAAAGTGTGCTGTGAATTTTTGAAGATATTATTGTATCTAAAGTAAATGTATATTTACTCGGAAACTAAATAGAAAATAAAATTCATTTCTAAAGTCTTCTCAGTAACTGAAACAAGTTCTAAACACGAATCTAAACATATAAAATTGAATTAGATACTGTTCTATATATTTATCACATAACTACTAGTATACGATAGTAAAGTATGATGAGTTAGATAGCCGAAAGTTATATTATATCATAATATATTATATATTCTATTGATTATGGAGGAATAATAATATACTATAGATATACTATATATATATATTAACTACTATATATATATATATGTATAGTAGAGTATAGCATATATACTATATACATTATATATATTCTCTCGAACGCATATACATATTTTTAAACCGTTTCATTTCCTTTCAATCATATATTACTATATGCGCTCCCAAATCCTAAGCCCCGTCAATCACCAGCAACTCACGTCTTTGTTTTTATATTTCCCAGTGATTATTACTGTTGTGATATGGATACATTTACTTTCTCGTTCCCGTAAACAAGCCTGCATATTATGGATTTGCTCTCTCGCTACTCGCTCACGCCTAACATTTTCTATTGATGCGCAACCTTCCATAGTGAGATTACTCTTTTTGCATCATTTGTACGTGGTGATGTATTTCGTTCCTTATATGGAGTATTGCAGTTCTCGCTATCTGTTGATGGTTCTCACTCAGAGCCAAAATATGATGAAGTTTCTATATTTAGTGACAATTTTTCTTTCATTTCTGAAATTTTTAACTATTGTACACCTTCAGCCAAATCTCTATTTTTTTCTCGTTCGGATAGTATGCTGTTAGTCTCATTCCTGTCTGTTGTATCCAAATATAATAGCGTGCATTGATAACATATGACATATCTCTCATACTGCAACTCTTAACTAAGGATCCAAGTTCTTCCTACAGCTTCAAGATAGTGCTCTAGTCGCGAATAGTCTCTATCTACACAAGCCTCTCGCTATCATCTCTCTT